>JAXQQM020067443.1:0-69939 GCA_034641835.2 Pinus albicaulis | reverse complement strand
CTCTCCTGGAAGGGAGCTCCAACCCCCTGACTCGTTTACCAGCCTCTCCCGGAAGGGAGCTACGACCCCCCGATCTCGTTTACCAGCCTCACCTGGAAGGGAGCTACAACCCCCTGATCTCGTTTACCAGCCTCACCTGGAAGGGAGCTACAACCCCCTGACTGAAGGCTACAACCTTCAGCACCACCTTGGACCACGTTTCATCAATTTTCACACTGGATCCATCAACTTCAATAGAACACCACTTGCAGGCCACATTTCATCATATTTTCATACTGGACCCTTTCCATACTTTTAAGTTCAACCATACATCACCAACAGATACATATCAACACAGATCAGATATCAGAAACACAGCAGAATAGATCAGATGTTTCATACCCCTTGCTTCAGCAAACCCTTGTTTACATACGCTCTTTCCCTTCACTGATGTCGCGTATATACGCGCTTCCGTCCACACAAACCAGCGTATACCTCAGTGTATATTTTATTGCGCATAAGCGCTTTCTCTTCGCTGAAGCCGCGTATATACGCGCTTCCTTCGCGGCGAAGTAGCGTATAGATATTTAATCATTACAGAGCAGCATACTTCATCAGATCAGATATTCAGTTCAGATCTACCCTTTCTCTTCAGATAGATGTTCGCCTAGATGCTCGCCTCATCACAGATCTAAGCCTTCCATAATCAGATCTAGCAAATACAAGAGCAATTCAGATCTAGATCCCCTTCTTCATCATTGGTGCATCATACATTCAGATTTATCATTCAAGTGTAACCCTTTCCATTCAGATATACTTCAGAGAGAAGTATTCATTCAAGCTCAGACATCTTGCACCCACACATATGATTTGCACAATGAATTTCTTCTCCTTATATAGGTTTACCCTTTTCAATACCATGGGCCAAAGCAATACCATAAGCCCAAAAACTACCTAGACGGGGTCAATTAGGCGGATCATTACCCAATACAATGGGTCAATACCATGGTGGTTACCCTTGGTTTTGCACTTTTTGAGCGCTTTTGCCCATACGCGACTTGGCACGTTATTTTCCGCGTGCATACGCGACTTCCCCTAGGCCAATCCGCGTATACAAAGAGACATACTATTTTCATCATATTTTGAGCACATTCTAAATTCCTTTCTTCATTGCCTTCTGTACACACAAGTCCATCAAGTCAAGCATAACTTCATCAGGTGTATTGCCATCAAGGACAACACATGTCAACTGTCACATGTCTTCATCTTCATTCAGTGGGTTGCCATCAAGGACAACATTCTGCATCATATTTCCAACACGTGTTGCAAGCCTTGGCCAAATTGAGATAGTACTTGGTGGGGAACAGGTTCAAGGTGAAGAATCATGACAAAAATCATCGCTTCTTCCTGAAGCAGCATACATTGTAGGAGAGGCAACATAAATGGGTGAGTAAGCTCCAGGCTTACGACTTTGAGATCGAGTGCGCAAAGGGAAAGAACAACATAGTTGGAGATGCGCTTTCCCAGAGGCCCCAATACTCTCTATGATGGACATTGCACATGATTGGAAGGCCCAAATCTTGGTTGAGTATTCCAAGGACAAACATTCCTGTGAGATACTAGACGACACACATGGGGATGATATATTCCGGGTGATGGATGATGTGAACTACTACAAAGATTGAATATACTTAGTGTCGGGATCCCAAGTCAAAGAGAAGGTTATGCAGGTAGCTCACGGTTACCCTCTTGCAGTACATACGGGTTTTCTCAAGACTTACCATACCATCCATGAGCGTTTCTCTTGCCGTGGGCTCAAGGGGGACGTGCCGAGACACGTAAAAGAGTGCATAACCTGTCATAGGAATAAGGTGGAGTTGTCACACCCAACCGGTCTATTATAGTCTCTTCCCATTTCGAAGAGGAAGTGGGAGAGTTTGTCCATGGACTTCATCATGGGAATTTTGACAATACAAGGGAGAGATTGAATCTACATGGTGGTAGATCACTTGACTAAATTTTCCCATTTCTTTGCTATCCCATCGAGATATTCAACCTCACAGTTGGTTGTGTTGTTCTTGTGGGAGGTGTTTCGATTGCACTGGCTCCCAAATAACATAGTTAGTGATAGGGAGAATAGATTCATGGGGGCGTTCTAGCAGGAGTTGTTCCGGCTAGTGGGAACCAAGCTTACACCCAACACCAACTATCACCCACATACAGATGGGCAGACTGAGATAGTGAACAAATGGCTAGAGGGTTACATGCACAATTATGGCACGGGACAACATAGGGCATGCGTGAAGTGGCTACACTTGGGAGAGTTTTGCTACAACACTACTTACCACATGTCGATTGGTATGTCTCCCTTTCGAGCACTTTATGGTTATGATGCACTTCTTCTTCTTCTTCTTTTTTTTTAATATTTTCTTTTGACATGATATTTGGAGATAGTAGGGCCCCGGGGGAAAAGGATTGGGTCCAAGAGAGCCAGGATATTCTCAAGGTTCTTAAGGATAACTTGCAGGTAGCACAAAATCAACAAAAGATGTATGTCGATAAGCATAGGGTGGAGAGACAGTTCGAGGTAGGGGACATGTTCTACCTACATTTGCAGCCTTTCCGACAATTTTCACTCAAGCAAAAAGGGGCGGAGAAGCTCAAGCAACGCTTCTATGGTCCGTACATGGTGACCAGGAGAGTTGGAGAGGTAGCTTACGAGTTGGAGTACCCTCGGAGAGCAGAATTCACAACATATTTCATGTCTCTTTCCTGAAAAAGGTGTTGGGGAAGCAGGTTACGAAAATCAATGAGTTGCCTCCGTTGGATGATGAGGGACACTTGATATTGACACTCGAGACCATATTGGAGACCAAGGAGAGTAAGCTAAGAAACCAGGACATTCGGGAGCACTTGGTCAAGTGGAAAGACTTGCCAGTTGAGGATGTGTTAAAATTGGCAACTAGAGCCAAATTCCACTTCAGACCACTTCTATGAGGAAGATGATTGCAACATTGGATTCCTCTTTTCGAGAGGATCAAAATCAACCTAAAGATCACTAAATTTGGATAAAGAAAAGTATTCATTCACTCAAGTAAAATTTCATAAGGCATGACCTTATTTAGGCGAGAAAAATTGAAAATTGAAAATTTGAATTTCCCTCCTCGAGTAATCAAGTTAGCCTACCCAAGAAGGATATAAATAACCTATCCTCCGAACTTTGATATTCATTCTTCTCTCTGAAGTAGCCGCAGAAGAAGGTGATTTCCAGCGAAGGAGATGAAGGCAAGGCTGGGTTCAATTTAGTCATCTTCAAGGGCAAAGTTCCATAGTATGGAGGACGATATTGGTTTGGGCACATTTATGATTTGTCTTGGGCATTTCATCTTCATCACAGGTCTGAGTTCAAGTAGATAGAAGCTGCACTTTTTAAGGGTGATTTGATGACAATTTGGGATTGTTGTGAAGGTGTCATTCTCCTTGAAGCCATCCGCACTAGTTTGGGTCACCTACAACTAGGCCACAGGGCTTAAGAACCTTGTCCTGGAGGCCAAGAACCTACAACAAGAAAGCCACAATCAGGGCTGCTTTATCATGAGGCTGTGTAGTGGGTTTTGAAGCCTAGAAGAAGGCTTATGGGCTACTAGCATTTGAAGGGATTGGTTGAAGGTAATATACATTCTAGTAAAGGTATTTATGTTGTCAATGGGGTAGTTGCTGACTGTGTTTATGCCCTAGTCAGTCCTACCAGAATTGCAGAGAAGACACAAGTCCTTGGAGCCTACACCAAACATCAGATTTGCAACCTTGTTGGAACCATCCTCTTGTCTAAGGGCAGTGGTATTAAACCTTCTTATTTGAAAGTCATTATGAATTTGAAGTATTGCATTCTCTCTCTCTGCTGAACATTTGACATCAATGATAAGAAGAATTGATAAGGGTTTTCCCCATCTTGGGGTTTTTCCCTGGCTTGAGCCATATTTGTGTGTTCTTCTATCTTGGCTTGTCTTCAACTTTTATTACTTATGTTCTTTCATTAGTTACACTTATGATTAATGAGATTGCTAATGGATTAATGGGAAAATGATGTAACTAACCGAAGCTAAGAACATGTTAACTCAAAATTAACATGGTACTAGAGGCAAGTGAGGACAAGCCCAATCTTAAGATATTGCGATTTCTAAGAAGCACCTAAGGAGTTTCAGCAGAAGTCACCTTCAGACCTCTATGGCAGGACAAGTCCGAGTTCAAAAAGGACAATCTATGGCATTGTCTTAAGGCCTTCTACAAGCCCTAATCAGTGAACTTGGGCACAAATTCAAAGAGCAGCTCAGTCATTACAAACAAAAGCTAGAAGTCATCGAGGTATGTTTCAGGATTTATGAGGTGTGCTTTTAAGTGGTTTCAAGATATTTTCATAGGTATATTTAGCAGTAAAACTTCAGAAGGAGATGTTTCCCTTCAAGATCCTTGCCTGGACTCTGAGGTATCATAGTAACATAAAATAATTTATATGTCAAGAACTCCTAATCCCTTGGCCTGGTGGAGTTAAGACAACTCAGAGTTTACTATGAATTCATCAGTACTATGGAAGATTGAGTAACTTGATTCCTATTCTCTGAAAAAGCATTAAGAAGTATTGTTGGAATTATTGTAGTATCACTGTAAGTATAAAATGCTAATCCCGACCTCTTTTCTACAACAAAACTCTGAGCATTCTTTTGATGTGTGGAGCTCTAGAAATAGTGACCTTATCCTACAATTAGGACATCAAACCACAAGCCTAATATCTAGTGATTCCGGCTCCATTTGGAAGTCATAAGGCAGTTGATCTCTACAAGACCGAGCTCCAAGTTTCACCATCTTCTGTGATCTTCATCACAAAACAACAAAATCTTTTGGTAAAATTTCCCTTGTTTCAAGACACTACATGTCAAAGAAAGGTTTGGCTCAGATATTGTTTTTAAGACCTTCATTCTTGTGGCCCTCTTAGGGCACCACTCCAAATAAATATCTGCAATATTCTATGATTAAAGTGCCACAAGAAGATCGAAATATTTAGGCAGGAAGAGGACAGCAAAGTTGAATAGAACCTCGGTTCTTCCTTTACAACGAAGACCTACTCTTGCTATGCATACTTGTGCAACTCCATTTGAATGGTAGCCTGATATCAGTTCTAGACAAAGGGTAAAGTAGCTACCAAAGTCAACAAATTATCTTTTTTTTCTTTAGGCCTTGTTCTTAATAAGAAGTGTTAGTCATGAAGCTTGCGAACCTAACACAATCAACCTGAAGTTTGGAAGTCTGATACATATGTTACAGTGATATCTAACAGATCATTGTGTGCAAATTCAAGATGTAAAAGTGTTGTGTAACGGAGATAGCCCTTGTCACATATATATACATATATCTTCTTCGGCGATTGCCTACAAGCCAACCTACATAGCATACTGAGATCGATGACAAGCACCGTGTGAGCATCTCTGTTCAATAGAAATCTGGAATAACTTAAGAAGCCTGTGGAGGATATCTATATTTGTCCGAGTGAAATTTTAGCCCACTTAAAGATATTCTGAACATTTTTATTTTTGTTGTTAAATTAATAACAAATCTACACACATCGATCCAGTGACCAAGAATATGACTTGGAATACACCCTTAGTATGGTTTTCATAAGAAATATGATAAGATCCATGTGATGTGTTGATCAGATGTCTGGGCCTTGATTTGTCCACAACGCAATGAATCATATCCTGATCAGTTGTGCATGATGATGACAACAAAATAATTGAAGTGCATTATGACCTTTCTTAAACTTCTGGGAGCCTTTTTTGAACTTGCCAAGGTTATGATCAACAACCCCTTTGCCTGTAGAATGCATCCATGTGCTAAGGATTATGTCTGTGGATATTTTCTCTCTAAGAAAGACTTGGGATTGTTCATTATATTGTTGTGTATGAGCATCTTTACAACCATTGAACAGAGTAATAACACTGCATGACTAAGCAAGTTTATATATATCAATGCTGGAGTATATTGGGGATGACAGTTTAAATCAGTCTTGGTATCTATGTCATGATAATGTAGTGCTTTTGTATTAATGTTTGGAAGGACAAAACCTTATCATATTAAGGTGGGTCTATTGGCATCATCAAGAAAATATCTCAGTTAAGATATATGGACAAAGACAGTTGAATACTCCAAGTTCTGAAGGGAATTTCTAGTTTGTCACTACAAATTGTTAAGAGCTAAATCATAGATTATAGTTCTGAAATGTAGAGCAGTTCCAAATATAATAGAATCCATGACTTGAAGGATTTAGTTCTCAAAGACCTTAGTATATTCTTCAGTGATCTAATTGGAAAATTGAAAAACATCACTATGAATATTTTGTAGAATACATCATGGTTTCTACATATGTTGCAAAGCTAACTTTAACACAAGATATTTACAAATGGTCTATTGAGCAAAGGTGGAGGAAGTTGTTATTGATGTTGAAAACCTTGTATTGCAGATCGACAGGGTCAGCAAATCATTTTAATGATTATTTATGTATTGATTATGAGCACAGAAGGATCCATACAAAATATAGGACAAGTTTCTAGTGGCTCGATGATTATGTTCTGGGAAGGTCAATCTTCCTACATTCAGAGGGACCTATGGACAATCCATCATAATTGGATTACTCAGACGCAACTAATGATGAAGTCTGCATGTCTATCTGAAGCAAAGCTTCAGAGGGAGCTTTAGAGATGACTATCACCTAAGTAGTATGACGGAAAAGTAGCTAAGACTTGGGAGAAATGATTGCAAATGCAGTTTTAATAATGTCTAATATAAGTCATTCATAGCCTGATGAAATGGAAAAACCACTGATCCCTAGTTTTCATGTGCCTCATTTATTGATAACTGCTCAGATATTCTGGTATTGTATCGGTTAGTAGAATGATGATACATTACTTGATTCTGTTGCTTTGAGAGCTCCATTAAAGCTGAATGCATGACTTACTATGAAGACACTCTATTGAAAAAGCTCTTCAGTGAGCCATTTGTGCACTTCGTCATTGCAGAAGAATATTTCGAGAATCCATTATTTCACATACCTCTCCATATGGTACAACAAAGGACATTCCTGTTGTAAGACATGTTTTGCACAAACATATCTCATGATGAGCAGGTTGTCCGATGGACACTGTGCACCCTGCAAATACCAATTTAGGTTGTGGTCTTGTTAGGTCCCCATATTACTAGTATAGTCCCTTATTGTTGTAACCCCCTTATTGTTATTATTGTACCCTTGCAACCTCCATATTGTTATTATTGTGCCCTTAAATTATTATTGTTAGGTCGGCTAGGATTACAGTGTAGCCCCACTAGGATTACATTATGGCCCCATGGACTCCTATATATAGAAAGGAGGTTTTGTAAATTGTATCATCCAAGAATTGTTCATTTATGTAATGTATTAGAGGTTGCCCCCTTGAAGTGACTTATTTCTAAGGCGTTGATATCTCTTTTCTTCTATTTTTGGAGCTGGTTACACAACATTTGGTATCAGAGCTTTGGATTCTAGGGTTTCGCTGCTCCAAACAGGTCATCGTGGAATTTTCGCTATAAATTTTTGTCTACAAAGTTTCAGAAGCTGAAATTTTTAGGGTGCGAAGCTGAAATCCTGAGGAAGATCGTGTAAAAATTTCAGAGCTTGGTTCACAATATTTTTGGATATATGATCTGTGGAAGTTAGGTCTTTTTTCAGGCTCCTAAACAGGTCATCATGGCATTTGCGCTATAAATTTTTTTCTATGAAGGTTCAGAATCTGAAATTTTTAGGGTGCGAAGCTGAAATCCTGAGGAAACTCGTCAAAAAATTTCAGATCTTGGTTCGCAATATTTTCGGAGATATGATCTGTGGAAGGTAGTGCTTTTTCAGGCTCCCAAATTTCATCTCAAAGAGGTGATCGTGGGAAAATATTCATAACTCTCTCTCTGAGCATCAGATTGGAGTGTCGTAAAAATTGGTCACAAGTACACAGACTGCAGTTTCTTGGCTATCAATTTTAGAGTCGAAGGATGAAACCGTGACACGTGGAAATTCGTACAAGTTTGCTCTACTGAACCAGTCCATAATTAGGTCATTGTGGGAGATTGGACACAACTTTGTCTTGGAGAATCCAAATTAGGTCATACCTGTGGCATTCGAAAGAGAACTCAGAGGGCTACGTTGGTACCAAAATTCAAGTATTGAAGTGTTGCAATCACAGAGATAATCCGATTTCAATATCGAGCTCCTCAAAAGCAAGAAAAAGGTGTGTATTTTTATTTTTTTTGAATTGCATAAGTCCTATTTGAAGAATCAATTTGAATTGATTCCAAGGGCATATTGTAGAATAGATATCATTATTGGGTTCTAAAAGATGCCCCGTAAAAATAACTCAACACCCATTAAGCCTTTAGAAGGCTCTACTATGACTCATGAAGATGAAGAATTGCAACATGATCTATCTAAATTACAAGAGCAAGTGCACCAAACTTCGCTCTCGCAAAGAACAACAAAAAATGAAATGGAAGTTTTGAAGAAAGGCATGGAAGCTAAGATGGATGGCATGGAAGCTAAGATGGAAAACATGAAGAATGATCTAAAAGCAGACATGGAAGGTTTGACAAAGTTGATATAATAAATGTTTCATAATGGTGAAAAGATAGTAGAAGAAACTCATGATGAGAACAAAATAAATGTTAACCGTGATTTCACAAACTCTAATGTTGGAAGGAAGAACCACCATATTCCAAAAATGAAGATGAGGAAGTTTGATGGAAAGGATCCTGTAACATGGATACTACAAATGGAGCAATATTTTGATCTCCATAATGTGCAAAACACACAAAAGGTACGCATTGCAACTTTACATTTAGAACAAAATACATTTGTATGGTATCGATGGCTTTGCTCTCGTAAAAAAATTGTCAGTTGGTCAATTTTTACGGAGGAAATGATAGCACATTATGAGGATACAAAGAGCAACACCTTCTTTAGCCAATTGATAAATCTCAAACAAAAGGGCTTAGTGGGGGAGCACATTGAGGACTTCCAAAAATTGAATATAAGGGTAACTGATATTCCAGAGGAACACAGGATTGATCTCTTCATAGGCACTTTAAAGGATAACATCCAACATGAAGTTCGAATTTTGGAACCCGATTCATTGGAGAAGGCATTCAGGTTGGCAAGAAAAGTTGAATGTAAAATTATGGCGACAAGGAAGCCTACCACTCAATTCTATAAAGAAGGAAGTGTTTCTACGCCTAGATTTCCACAACCTACAAGGTTGACATCACAACAATTGGAAGAAAAAAGAGCAAAAGGGCTTTGCTACAGTTGTGATAGAAAATACACTAAAGGTCATAAGTGTGCTGAGAAGAAATTATTTTACATAGATTGTGAAGAGGAAGAAGAAAATGAACAAGAAGAGGATATACACCAAAAACCAGCCCTAGAAGAGGAAGAAATGAGTCCGACCATATCGTGTAATGCATTGGCAGGAATTACCACTCCTCAAACTCTCAAGATAGAAGGACATATCAAGAAGAAAAAGGTAATAGTGTTGATTGATTCAGTAGCACCCATAATTTTATTCATTGTAAGGTAGCCAAGGAATTAAATTGTTTCCTATACCCAGCACCAGAATGTCAAGTGATGGTTGCAAATGGAGGAAATATAAATTTCTTTGGAAAATGCCATAATATCAAGCTAACCATGGGGGAATATGTATCGACTAGTCCAATGCTTTCCATTCCTATGGGAGGTGCTGATGTTGTACTAGGAGTACAATGGTTACAATCTTTGGGGACGGTAGCTTTTAATTTTCAAGAACTTTTCTTGAATTTTTTTTCAGAAGGAAAGGAAGTCGAATTACGAGGTATTGCGGGGAAGCCGGGAAAGATAATAAGTTCTAATGTCATGTCAAAGCTTCTAAAGAAAGAACAACGAGGCGTAATTGCACAATTATGCTCACTCGAAGTTCCAACATCAAAATCATCTATTTCTGCGGATCTCCAACAAGTCTTGGACAATCATTCCAAGGTGTTTGAAACTCCCAAAGGACTCCCACCTATTCGTGATCATGATCATGCTATTCATTTGATTCCAGGAAGCGTTCCTCCAAACATCAGGCCTTATAGATACCCTTATGTCCAAAAGAGCGAAATTGAATGTATGATTGCAGAAATGTTAGAGGCAGGTATAATTCAACATAGTCAAAGTTCTTTCTCTGCTCTTGTAGTATTGGTACACAAGAAGGATGGATCATGGCGAATGTGTCTGGATTATAGGGAGCTCAATAAGCTCACCATTAAAGAGAAATTTCCCAATCCTGTTATTGATGAATTATTGGATGAATTACATGGAGCAATTTATTTTACCAAGTTGGATCTTCGTTCAGGATATCATCAAATTAGAATGAAGACTGAAGATATCCAAAAACAACATTTCGAACTCATGAGGGTCATTATGAATTTTTGGTCATGCCTTTTGGCCTTACCAATGCACCTTCTACATTTCAAGGGTTGATGAATTCCATTTTCAAACCCTTCCTTAGAAAATTTGTGCTAGTATTTTTTGACGATATACTAATCTACAACAAGTCTTGGAAGGATCATGTTGAACATGTTGACATGGTGCTCAAACTATTGCAGGAGAAATAATTATATGCAAAAACATCCAAATGTTTCTTTGGAGTACAAGAGGTGAAATATCTGGGTCATATTGTATCTCACGAGGGTGTTAAGGTAGACCCTAACAAAATTAAAGCCATTAAGGAATGGAAAGTCCCCACAACCATAAAGCATTTGCGAGGATTTCTCGGGTTAACAGGGTATTATCGCAAGTTTGTTAAGAATTATGGGAGAATAGCAGCACCTCTAACAACAATATTGAAGAAAGATGCATTTTCATGGACTCCTGAAGCAACTAAGGCCTTTGAACATCTTAAAGAGACAATGTGTCAAGCACCAGTCTTAGCTATGCCAGACTTCACAAAAACCTTTATTGTGGAATGTGATGCCTCAGGAAATGGAATTGGTGCTATTTTAATGCAGGAAGGAAGACCCATTGCTTTTGAAAGTCGTCCAATCAAAGGAATGTATTTACAGAAACATATTTATGAGAAGGAAATGTTAGCAATACTGCATGCACTAAAGAAATGGCGAACTTACCTAATGGGAAGATACTTCAAGGTAAAAACTGATCATGATAGTCTTAAACACTTTTTGGAAGAAAGACTATCTTCAGAAGAGTAGCAAAAATGGGTCACAAAGATGTTGGGTTATGACTTTGAAATAATCTACAAAAAGGAAAGCTTAATGTTGTTTCAGATGCACTCTCAAGAAAGAATGAAGAGGTGGAAGCATTGCTTTGTGCCATTTCTATTATCCAACCAGATTGGATAACCGAAGCAAGAGATGAATGGAAGAAGGACAAAGATGTATGGACACTCATTCAAAAGTTGCAGCAAGATCCTAGTACATCTAATACATTTAGTTGGAAAAATGATTTCTTATGGTACAAAGATCGCTTATATCTTTGTAAGAATTCCCAACTAAAACAAAATATTCTTCTGGAATTGCACACTTCTCCTTTAGGAGGACACTCTGGATTTTTAAAAACTTACCACAGGGTGAAGAAAGAATTTTTTTGGGATGGCCTTAAATCTGATATTCAAAAGTTTGTGGCGGAATGTTTGGTTTGCCAGCAAAATAAAGTGGAGACAATTAAGACCCCGAGACTTCTACAACCTTTATCCATTCCAAGTCAACGTTGGAGGAGATTTCAATGGATTTTATCACAGGTTTACCTAAGTCCGAAGGAAAGAATGTCATCATGGTGGTAGTTGATAGACTTACCAAGTATGCACACTTTTGTGCATTATCACATCCATTTAAAGCAAGTACAGTTGCTACTACATTTATGGACATAATTCAAAAGCTACATGGAAGCCCAAGGGTTATTTTGAGCGACAGAGATCCCATTTTTACTGGAAATTTTTGGATGGAGTTATTTTCTTGTTTGGGTACTCAATTAGCTCATGGCTCATCTTATCATCCTCAATCTGATGGTCAAACTGAGATAGTAAATAAATGTTTGGAAGGATATATTCGTTGTTTTGTATCTGATAAACAAACACAATGGGTCAAGTGGTTACCTCTCGCTGCATGGTGGTATAACACTTCCTTCCATATTGCAGCAAAAATGACCCCATTTATGGCACTTTATGGATATCATCCACCATCCATCACATCATATTTAAGGGAAAATTCGAAGGTTCAAGTAGTGGAAGATCACATCGAGCATTAGAAAGAAGTTCTCCAACTCTTAAAGGATAACCTGAATTTGGCACAAAACCGAATGAAAAACAGGCAGATCAACATCGCAGCGAGAGAAGTTTTAATGTAGGAGAATGGGTATTTTTACGGCTACAACCATACAAACAAATGTCCCTCAAGCAAGCTAAGAAGGATAATAAATTATCGCCAAAGTACTATGGTCCTTACAAGGTGTTGCAAAAGATTGGTACTATGGCATACAAATTGGAGCTTTCTGCTTCTTCGCGAGTACATCCAGTTTTCCATGTTTCATGCTTAAAGAAGGTTATAGGTGAAAATCTTCCAGTTCAAACAATATTGCCAGAACTTGATGAGGAAGGAAAAATCATATCGGAACCAGAAGCGGTCATGGAAACAAGAACTCGACAACTACGGAATCGATCAATTTCAGAGTATCTCATCAAGTGGAAGAACTTACCCACTGAAGATTCTACATGGGAAGATGAGAATTTTATACAGAAGCACCCAGAGCTACTCAAGCGTTGAGGACAACACTTTTTTGAAGGAGAGGGGCATGTTAGGTCCCCATATTACTAGTATAGTCCCTTATTGTTGTTAGTGTAACCCCTTTATTGTTATTATTGTACCCTTGTAACCCCCATTTTGTTATTATTGTGCCCTTAAATTATTATTGTTAGGTCGGCTAGGATTACATTGTGGCCCACTAGGATTACATCATGGCCCCATGGACTCCTATATATAGAAAGGAGGTTTTGTAAATTGTATCATCCAAGAATTGTTCATTTATGTAATGTATTGGAGGTTGCCCCCTCGAAGTGGCTTATTTCTAAGGCGTTGATATCTCTTTTCTTATATTTTTGGAGCTGGTTACACAATAGGTCTTCTCGAGTATGAAGGAGTAAGAACAGTTGCAGAGGATTACTAAGTACTATCAAAGTCTTTGTTGTAAATCAATATGTTTGCTATACATTTGTACGATGTTGAATGGAGCGAAGATGCTCCCATTGATCCAGTTTTGATTTCTAGGAAGAAACCATTTGGGGAATTTTGAGGTCTAAAATGTGCCTCCTAAGGAAATTATAAAATAATAGTGGAAATAATAAAATAAGATTTGATTATATCATCAAAATTTAGAGGGAAAAAAGAAAAAACTAATTTTTCAACTCATATTTTCAACTTATATCCCAAAGTTTTTACTCAAATTTCGAGCGAGAGTACTCGTTTGATGCTAAATTTAATTCATCATCCAAGGAGTACCCATGTTGCATAGTTTTGATGGATTATTCTACATGAAAAATGAGAAATACATGAAAATCGTGATTGAATCACATTTTTTCATGTGTTTCTCATTTTTAGTGTAATAGGGTCCATCAAAAGTATGCAACATGGGTACTCCTTGGATGAGGAATTAAATTTTGCATCCAACGAGTACTCCCACTTGAAATTTGAGTAAAAACTTTGGGAGATAAGTTGAAAATACGAGTTGAAAAAATACTTTTATTATTTTATTATTTTTTAATTTTTTTACCCTTTTACCTAAAAAATAGTGAATTATCCCCCATGGTTGACATCATCATCTTGAATCCTATTGGTTCCTATAAAGTTTATCTTTGCTGTACATTTTTCTTGTGAGGCCCATTTTAGACCTCAAAATTCCCCTAATGCTTGGCACTATTCCCTATATGAAGGGATTCTTGGTTGAAGAATTGAGCTCTGGGAACTCCTGGGGGCTTGGGGTACTTATTGAGCTATAAGCGACCATAGGGTGAGTGTTTCACCTTCCCCTAGTGGTGCTCTATGTATAAGGTGAGTGGTTCACCTTCCCTGTGATACCCCATGATAGTTGACATGTGTGTAGGGTGAGTGGTTCACCTTCCCCTACGTCTGCGGACATATGTGTGTAGGGTGAGTGGTTAATCTTCCCCTATAGTTAATTACATGCATAGGATGAGTGTTTCACCTTATCCTATGGCATATTAACAAGATGAGTGGTTCAACTTCTTCTGTGGGTACCCCAGTGAGAGATGCATATAGGCATCCGTTGACATGTCGGTGGGACGTGGCTCATCCTTTCCCCACATGTAGGATTCTCATTCCTATGATTGATGGATGACATGTCGGTGGGATGTGCTTCGTCCTTTCCTCACGTGTAGGATTCTTCCTACTATTGTTTGTTTGCATGCGTGTAGGACGTGGTTCTTCCTTTCCCTACTCTCGGTGTTTTGCATGCCTGTAGGAGGTGGTTCATCCTTTCCCTACGATGATTATGATGTGTGACTGTAGGAAGTGGTTCATCCTTTCCCTACGTGTGATTATGATGTGTGTTTATAGGATGTGATTTCACCATTCCCTATGAGTGGTTGTGAGCAGGATGTGATATGTTCTTTCCCTGCTGATGTTCTTGCATCATCCTACCCATGAAGTCTGGGACACATGGGAAGTACCTCTCATTTGGCCAATGAGTTGGGAAATGATGATAGGGACCATAGTACTACCTAGGAACGCATCATGTACTGTCGTACTCCCTATGCTAGGATGTATGGTGTTCAACAAACTAATCTGGGACCAATTGAGGTTCTATCTCCGAACTAACTTTTGTCAGTAGAGAGTGGCAAGGTCTTGTGACTCACTTTCGATCAATTCTTCTTTATTATTCATATCAGTGTTCAACAAAGTAGAGCAAAGTAGAGATGGGATTCATAGATGGTTCATGATGGATGGATTGGCGGGTGTAATTCTCACTAGTTGAGAGGGAGTGTTAAAATTGGAAACTAGAGCCAAATTCCACTTTGTACCACTCCTACGAGGAAGATGATTGCAACATTGGATTACTCTTTTCGAGAGGATCAAAATCGACCTAAAGATCACTAAATTTGGATAAGGAAACGTATTCATTCACTCAAATGAAAATTTCATAAGGCATGACCTTATTTAGGCGATAAAAATTGAAAATTGAAAATTTGAATTTCCCTCCTCAAGTAATTAAGTTGGCCTACCCAAGAAGGATATAAATAACCTATCCTAGGCACTTTGATATTCATTCTTCTTTCTGAAGTAGCTGTAGAAGAAGGTGATTTCCAGTGAAGGAGATGAAGGCAAGGTTGGGTTCAATTTAGTCATCTTCAAGGGCAGAGTTCCACAAGATGGAGGACGAGATTGGTTTGGGCACATTTATGATTTGTCTTGGGCATTTTATCTTCATCACAGGTCTACGTTCAAGTAGATATAAGCCACATCTGTTAAGGGTGATTTTGAAGACAGTTTGGGATTGTTGTGAAGGTGTCATTCTCCTTGAAGCCATCTACACTAGTTTGGGTCACCTACAACTAGGCCACAGGGCTTAAGAACCCTGTCCTGGAGGTCGAGAACCTACAACAAGAAAGCCACAGTCAGGGTTGCTTTATCGCGAGGCTATGTAGTGGGTTTTGTATCCTAGAAGAAGGCTTATGGGCTACCAATATTTGAAGGGACTGGTTGAAGGTAATTTGCAGTCTAGTAAAGGTATTTAAGGCTGCGAGTTGGGTAGTTGCTAACTGTGTTTATGCCCTATTCAGTCCTACCGGAATTGCAAAGAAGACACAAGTCCTTGGAGCCTACACCAAACATCAAATTTGCAGCCTTGTTGGAACCATCCTCTTGTCTAAGGGAAGTGGTATTAAACCTTCTCATTTTAAAGTCATTATGACTTTGAAGTATTATATTCTCTCTCTCTACTGAACATTTGATATTAATGATAAGAAGAATTGACAAGGGTTTTCCCCATCTTGGGGTTTTTCCCTGGCTTGAGCCATATTCGCGTGTTCTTCTGTCTTGGCTTGTCTTCAACTTTTATTACTTATGTTCTTTCATTAGTTACACTTATGATTAATGAGATTGCTAATGGATTAATGGGAAAATGATGTAACTCACCTAAGATAAGAACATGTTAACTCAAAATTAACAGGATGCCACGTGGGAAAACAAGTAGAGTTTGCAACATCCAGTTTTACAGTTGCTTGGGGATAAGAAACATTTGGGAGGGGAGAACTGTAATATCCCTTCCTAAATAATTTTTTCAATAGTACCACAAATTTTCCATTTTGCTAATTTTGGGGCCTAAGATAATTTTGGAGAGGAAGCATAGGACAAGGGGGTCGAAATGTTTGCCTTAGTGGAATGTGGGGGCCACCACCCCAACTAATATGCACTCCTTGAGGAGAGAGAAATTGTATGGCCAAGGGAGGAGGTTTGAATTGTCTAGTGAGGGGCCCACAAGGAGGAAATAAACATAAATTATAAATAGGAGAGAGGAAGAAACATTTGAGGCCTTTTGATATTTTGACAATTGAAGTGTTGCTCAGGGAAAATTTTAGGGGCGAATTTTAGCCCAAAGGTGATAATATCCCTTCCTAAATAATTTTGTCAATAGTACCAAAAATTTTCCATTTTACTAATTTTGGGGGCCTAAGATAATTTTGAAGAGGAAACATAGGACAATGGGGTTGAATTGTTTGCCTTGCTAGAATGTGGGGGCCACCTTCCCAAATAATATGAACTCCTTGGGGAGAGAGAAATGGTATGGACAAGGGAAGAGGTTTGAATTTCTTAGTGAGGGGCCCACATGGATTAAATGAACATAAAGTATAAATAGGAGAGAGGAAGCAAAATTTGAGGCCTTATGGTAACTTGAAAATTGAAGTGTTTCTCTAGCTGTTTAGCAGAGTTACATAGTGTTGTTCAACATAAGAGTTTCCCAAGGAGGAATCTCAACCTTTCTTTGATGTACTCTGAGTACCACCCTAGGAAGGATTCTTCATAAGTTTCAGGAGTTGGAGAGAGGGCCACACATGTGGTATGGTTTATGGGCAACTGAGACATAGTTCAAGAGGCCACACAGAGAGTTGAGGAAGAAGAGGTGGACTTGGGAGCTGTAGCATTGTCGAAGTAATTTTTTGTCAATTCTAGGAAAACAAATGAAGATTTGCAAGGGTAGAATTCAATGCACAACATCAAAGTGATTTTCCAGAGGATAAACTATGTCATCCTACTGAGAAACTGTGCAATAATTGTGGAAGCACAATTGAGGGGTGTCTTGCGAAGGGATTTTGAGAACTAGGTTTCTTGGGGTTGGTTTGGGGTGGAATTGAGAAGAATTTTCCATCCATTTTGGGACATTCATTCCAGCATCAGTCACAGTTCTAGTTTTTCTGTACTTAGAGGATGGTCAAGGAATTTGGGGCCATTTTTGGAGCTTCAAAACCAAGGAAAACTCTTTCTGGATTTTTCTGGGTTTTTTAACAGGGATTCCATGACTAATTTATCAGAAATTTTTGAGGAGTTAGTGCTGAGATTTTGAGTGTTGGGGTAGCATCAGATGTGCTCTAGCTCCCTAACTTTGTGGAGGGACTAGAGTACATGAGATCTCCAAGACCTAGAAAGGGATTTGAGAAATTCCATTCAATTTAAGAGATAAATAATTAATTAATATTTTTAATTAGGGAACCTAAGTCTAACTTAGGAAAATTAAAAGATTAAAGGTAATTAATTTTAACATGTGATGGAAATGACTTAAGTCACACAAATCAAGATTTATTTTAATC
Source organism: Pinus albicaulis (assembly GCA_034641835.2). Taxonomy (NCBI): domain Eukaryota; kingdom Viridiplantae; phylum Streptophyta; class Pinopsida; order Pinales; family Pinaceae; genus Pinus; species Pinus albicaulis. The sequence continues at coordinate 52,042 of JAXQQM020067443.1, read as the reverse complement.
TTAGTCGTCGATTCAAGATTAGATCATAGCTATTGGTTTCTCAATGAGAAAAGTATAAAGGAAAGGCTTAGGGTTAGTTGGAGAACACAAATGGAGGCAGAGCACTAAGACTAAGCTGGAATTCTAGGGCATGGTTTGCTAAGAATTTCTAGAAGTGTTTGAGCTACAGCGAGGGGTAGCATTGGAGAGAGGGATGATCTAATCCCAGACCAAGAGTCAGTAAGAGGCAGAGAAGTAGTTGTTAGAGCAGTGCAGAGGGAGCAGTAGTTAAGCAGCAACTGCACAACAGAGAGGGCTCAGTGCTATGTAGGTGCTATGCAGGCCCAAAAAAGGAAGTGCAAAGGAAGCAGGAGGCCATCAGGGTTTATGCAGGCCCAACTATAATAGCACAAGGAAAATGTAACCCAGTCTAGGGTGACGCATGCCTCTCCTGAGCAGCGTGGAGGCACACAAAATATAGCAAAGCTAACGCAGAGGGCTTCAGAGCTGCACTGGGGTTTCTAAAGATAGAAAAGGGTCGACATCTATAAATCCCGTTTGAGTGTGTGAATCAGTCCAATTTTCCATCTTCAAAACATAGGTATTTCTACATATTTTTTCTCTATCGGGTTAACCAATAAGGCACCCAGATTTGTTGTACTTAGAATCTACTTAATAATAAAAACCCTCCAGCAGCTAGAAGATCAGTTTTCCTGCATTGGGTTTTTTCAGGAGAGTTGTCTAGAAAATATTTTGTGTCACTTTGTCTATGTACATGTATACAACTTAGATTTGGATCTGTGTAGTCTGTTAAAGTGTTTACTTCAATGTTAATACTAAACATTTCAGATTAATAACTTGTATAAGTAGGAGAAGTAAATCGTGATTTAACAATAGGGTTTTTGCATAAGTAATATTTAGAAATTTTCACAGTTAGGAGGGGGCTAATCAAGGTATCAACACAACCAACAGTGCAAAAATCACAAGGCCAATGTTGATTTTTAGTGGGAAAATTCCAACAACAGTTTGGCATTGATAAAACATCCACCTGAGGCTTTTTTCTTGCCTTTTGAAAGCCAGGGTGCACATTTTTTTTAATATTGTACTCCAACAATATCTTATAATAAAATTTGCCCATTTTGGTCTGTTTGGAGCATTTCTGTTTTATGGGTGTTTGCTAAAAAATATATGTGTTGGGTTTATTGCATGTTTTTGTTATCACTGTTAATTTTTCCATTAGGAATATTACACCTTGAGAGGCTTGATCAACATATCAAGTTAGATGTGAAACAAAAGTAAAGTAACCCTTGTAGATCGAAGGACATTCTTTAAAGCACACATAAAGAGCCTAGGAGACACCTTCATTGAATGATAAAATGATAACATACTTTCAACATCTTTTGAGTAGTCATCCTTGGAGCATAGTTGAAGATCAACACTTGAAGACATGTTTTGTCAGTGCAACCATAAAATTTTTGCTACAGTAGACATGAAGTTTTTTTAGAGGTATATTTGAGAGCACTTTCCAGAACTATCCTGGATATATTTTTTAGAAGTATCTGAATTTTTTGATGGAGGCTTGAAGCAGTATTGAAGTCACCTTAAGGGATTTAAGAAAATTGAGAGGGTTGGATCCGTAGAGGATTGGAGTCGTTGTACAAGGTTGTAGCTTGGATTTTTAGTTGAATATTAGAGTCCTCATTCAGGGTTCAAGCCTTGAAGGAGTTAAAGACTTTGTTGTACAAGTTTGAGCTTGGGTTTTTAGAGTCCTCAAATTCATTAATAAAATTACTTTCTTGTTTCACATCTTGTGTTTTGGTTTAATTAGTGATTTTAACAGGAATAATATAACAATTGTAAAGAAATATGGATTCAACCCCCCTCTCAATATTTCCAGCACTAGCACACCTTACATTTTTTCCACCTTGCAATATTTTTATTAGCATGCTAGAAGGAATTTTCACAATGCAGTGTTATTGTTGGTAATATAGTTGCTTATGATAGAAGGAAATATAAGATGTGTTAGAGTTCCTTCACATTGGAATGTTCTTACTAGGAATGTGCTTGTGTTTCTATTAAAACGAAATATAGCATGCACTAGATTTATTTTGCATGCAATTTTGTTGTTGGTAGTATGTTTGTATTTGTGCTACATGTAAAGCTAACACTCATTAAATTTATTTCACCTTGCAATGTTGTTATTGGAAAAATGCTTGTGTTTGGGCTAGAAACTATTGTAGATTTCTTTTTCTTTCCAATATTGTTGTTGTCTATTTGGTTGTTTATGATAAAAGGAAATCTATCACGTATTATATTTCCTTCACCTTGGCAATGTTATTGGAAATTTGCTTGTGTCTGGGCTAGAAATTGTGCTAGATTTCTTTTTCTCTACAATATTGTTGTTGTCAATTTGGTTGTTTATTATAGAAGGAAATCTAGCGCGTGTTAGATTTCCTTCACCTTGGCAATGTGCTTGTGTTTGTGTTAGAAGAAAATATAACATGCGTTAGGTTTCTTTTGGCATGAAATGTTGTTGTTGGTAGTATGCTTGTATTTGTGCTACATGTAAAGCTAACATGCATTAACTTTATTTTACCTTGTGATGTTGTTATTGGAAATGTGCTTGTGTTTGTGATTGAAGTTGTTCTAGATATCTTTTCCATGCAATTTTGTTGTTGGCAATAGTCTTTTGTTTATGCTGGAAGCAAATCTAACATGCTACATTTCTTTCATCCTACAATGTTGTTGTGTGCTTGTGTTTGTGCTATGCATAAATCTAACGGGTGTTAGATTTTCTTCACCTTGCAATGTTTTTATTGCCAACATGCTTCAATTTTGGCTTGAAAGAAATCTACCATGTACTAGATTTATTTTTCACTGAAATGTCGTTGTTGAAAAAATGCTTTTATTTGCGCTAGAAGTAAATCTACCATGTGCTACATTTATTTTATCTAGAAATTTTGTAATGTGTTTGTGTTTGTGCTAGAAATAAATCTAGCATAAATTATATTTATTTCACCCTTGTATGATTTTATTGACAATGTGTTTGTATATGCATTAGAAGGAAATCTAGTGTGCACTAGATTTATTTTACATTGCAATGTTGTTGTTGGAAATTCAATTGTTTCTGCTAGAAGGAAATATAGTGTGTGCCATATTTCCTTCACCACAATGATGTTATTGGAAATCTGCTTGTGATTGTTATAAAAGGAAATCTAGCATGTGCTAGATTTCTTTTTCCCTAGAATGTTGTTGGTAATATGTTTGTGTTCATGATATAACAAAATCTGGCATGTGCTAGATTCTTAAGCCCTACAATGTTATGTGTTTGTGTTTGTGCTAGAAGGAAATCTACCTAACCAGATTTCTTTTTTCTTGCATAATGTAGTTTTGACAATATGCTTCTTTTTTCTACAAGAAAATCTAATATGTGGTATGTTTCTTTCACCCTACAATACTGTTATGTGCTTTTGTTTGGGAGAGAAGGAATTCTAGCTTGTGCTAGATTTCATTCACCTTGCAATGTTGTTATTGGTGACATGTTAGTGTTTGAGATAAAGTACAAATGGCATGTTAGATCTAATTCACCTTGAAATTTTGATTGGAAATATGCTCATGTTGGTGATAGAAGAAAATCTAGCATGATTTAGTTTTCATTAACCCTACAATATTGATGTTGCCAATATGTTTGTGCATGGTGGGAGGAATTCTAGCATGCACCTAGTTTTTTTTGCAATGCAATATTGGTGTTAGAAATGTTCTTATGTTTGTACTAGAATAAAATCTAGTATGTAATAGATTTGTTTCACAATGCAATATTGTTGTTGGCAACCTTCTTGTATTTGTGCTAGAATGAAATATAACATGCATTGTATTTCTTTTGCAATGCGATATTGTTGGAAATGTACTTGTGTTTGTGCTAGAATGAATTTTATCATGCATTGGATTTTGTTTTCACTACAATGTTATTGTTGGCAATGTTCTAGAAGTAAATGAAGTATAGGTTATATATCTTCCACCCTGTAATGTTTCTTTTGGCAATGTGATTTTGTTTATGCTAGAAGAAACTCTAGAATGTGTAAGATTGCTTTTACTTTGCAATGTTTTTGTGAGTAACATGCTTCTATTTACACTAGAAGTAGATTTAGCATGTGGTGGATTTCAAACACCTTACAAAATTGTTGTTGGAAATGTGCTTGTGTTTGTACTAGAAGGAAATCTAGCACGCGCTAGATTTCTTTGACCATGTAACATTCCTTCTAGCAATATGCTTATGTTTGTAGTAGAAGGAATGATATTGATTGTTATATTTCATTTAAGTTGCAATGTTGTTTTTCGAAATGGGATTCTACTTGTGATAGAAGGAAAGCTCTCACACATTATATTTCCTTCATATTGTAATGTTGTTATTAGAAATATGTATGTTGTTATGCTAGAATGAAGGTTATAATGTGTTAAATTTCCATCATATTGGAATATTATTGTTGAAAATGTGTTTATGTTTGTGATAGAAGTAAATCTTGCATCTGTTGAATTTTTTTCGCAATGCAACATTATTGCGGAAATGTGCTTGTATTTGTGTTAGAAGGAGTTATTTATGCACTAGATTTCTTTGCTCTTGTTTCAAAAGCAAAACTATCAATATTTCACCCTCACCAAGGTTAATGCTCTGAAATTATTCTTTGCAGTGCATTTGTGATTACGCAAGAATGATACCTAGTGATTATTAGCTTTCTTCTAGACACCATTACACTTATGAAACCAATGCTATAGGGGTGAAACTATCTCAATAATCACAATGGTTAGATTTATAGCTTTTCATGTTCCCTTTTATTGATTCTGGAACAATTTATGGAGATCAATGATAGTGCAAAAGAATTGTGTATAGATATATGTTGTTGTTGGCACTACATTTGTGCTTGAGTTGGAAGGAAAGATAATGGTACAGCTTTGCTTTTGGCACAAACACAATAATCCAATCATAATTATTTGATCCATGCATAATAATGTGTTCTTTGTATAATTTGGAAGTTTATGAATAAATGTATTATTGAGGTATACTATATTTTTCTTCCAATGCAACTGTATGCAACTTTCAAATATCAAACATAATTTTTTAACATGTATTGTTTTTCTCTCTATTTTTTTGTATAGTTATGAACTTCCAAAAAAAAATTCACTAATGTTTGGATGCATAAGATAAGACTCTTCCTCGTCAACATAAAAATCTAGGAAAACTCAAATATACACTTTTCGAGGACCTAAAGTTAACATCCCTTTGTATCAATCCTCAATAATATGTCCTTGAATGTGTGTAGGTAGGGAGTGCTAACATTGGAACTAAAGATTTGTGAAATTAAATTTCTTTTATTTTAGAATAAAAATGAGAATTATCTAGTATTTACAGTACCAAAACTTTTATTTGGACGAAAACCTCTAGTTTGGCTTTTGATTAACAAGTTAAAACATAAAACATCCTCTATAAGTGAATATAATTTCTCATTTTCATGGGGATTTTAGAAAATGGACCATGTTTTGTTTCTTCAACTTCAACATATTTCCTATGATCATTATTCATACACATCCATTAAGACTACAAGTGTCATTTTTGAAGTTAAATAGGAACTTGGTGGTTTGATATGAGCTTATATTTGTCATTCAAAACTTTCATTTGGAAGAAAAACTCTATTTTGGCTTTTGATTATAAAGTTCAAACATCAAAAATCCTCACTAAGTGAAAAAATAATTTATCCTTTTGATGGGGCTTTTAGACATCTTATGTAGTTTCAATCTTGGAATTTCTTCGATTTTACAATGGACCATGTTTTGGTTCTTCAACTTCTACAAATTTCTTATGATCATTATTCATACACATGAATTAATACTACAAGTGTTATTTCTGAAGTTAAATAGGAACTTGGTGGTTTGATATGAGCTTATATTTGTCATTTTGTGATACTATCTACATCTCTAATTGCATGGTCTTCATATATGCTTTTTTTGTAATTTTCATGTAAAGTACTTTTTAGTAGTAGGAACTAGATGGTGGGGAACAATGTTTCATTACATACAGTATGACTACGATATTATTTAAATTATTGAATCTATATTACTTTTGAAAGTTGTGTTTTTTTTGCAAAAATATAAAATCACACTTTACATGGTTTAGCCTTTTAATTACAATTTATGGTTTAATTGTTGTTATAGAATTGGTACAAGCTACAATGGAAAATATAGAAAAAGGGGACTATGTTGATCTCCTTATTAATTATCAAGTCATTTGGCTAGGAAGGTTCGAATCTATAGAGTCAGGATCTTATTATGCCAGAGAAAGTGTTAATGCATGTCATGTTGCAATTTTGATAATTTATGTCACTCAACCACATTTGATTGAGGATGTTGATGACAGGGACATACATCAATGGAAGATCATGGATTTGAGGCACAACATAGGTAAATCAAAATATTGAAGCATGTGTTGAAATATTATTTATAGTATAATATTTTTTTTGAGTAAATACTAACCTTATTTACATTCGTTTATAGGTGAAAATGTTTCTTCTACATTTTTGTTGTTGGAAATGTGCTTGTGCTTGTGCTTGATTTATTTAACCTTATTTACATTTTTTTATAGGTGAAAATGTTTCTTCTACATTTTCTATTGCAGAAAAGGTAGATCTTCTACAACATGGAGTGAAGGTTGGTGAGGGCTCCATATTTAATACAAAGCCTGGGCATAAAGTGCATGGAAAGATGGTAAAGAAAGGATGAATAGAGGTTAAAATTGAGAAGGTTTTAAAACATGATGTTGCTCTACCACATCCAACAGGATTTGAGCATACACTAGGTGGTGCATTGGAATCTTATGAGATTTGGCCAGAATCAGATTTGGAACCTCATTTTCATGATCTTGACATAAATATTCCCCAAGATAGGGATAAATTCATATTTAAAAAGGTTTCTCTTACACATGGACATATGGGAACAAGCATGTTCATTTCCAAAGGAATGCTAGTTAATGTACGCGAGGATGACATTGTTGAAGGTGAAAAATTGGGTGAAATGAACTTTGGTGTTTTTTTGGACGAGATAGATGGAAATTGTGAAATATTCAGAATTGGGGATAAGTATATACATTGTTTGGTTATATCGTCAATAAATAAGTTGGTGGACAAAAAAGGTGTGATATTAAGGGTTAAGGAAAATTTCAAGGAGCCACCCAAGGAAATGGTGTTATGGGATGTTATAGAAGACACAAATCCCTTAAAAATATGGGATGAGAATATTTGTAATGAAAAATATATAAAGTCAATTAATATGCATGTAACAAGGCCATATAAAAGGAATAAATGAGTTATGACTACAACAAAAATTGAAAAATGTCAAACAAATATAGATGAAGAGAAAGAAATTAGACTTTTGGTAGTAGATGTATGTTGTAGAAAATATTGTATTCATGTGGATAGGAAGGCCATTGCAGTTGCTAGAAGCAGTATGAGACAAATAAATAAAAATGGTATTATGGAATTTGTCTTGAATTCACTCATGTCAAACATAGTCTTGTCAAGGAGCCATGGCCATGGCCATGGCCTACCACCTATTGCTAGAAATGTAAAGGACATGAGATTTAATGGGAATATAATTTGTAAGAAAGAATGGTATAAGATACAGAAGATTCCTCAAAGAACATTCTATAACTACCAACAATATTTCCAAAATGGACAGATCAAAGCTATTCATGGTAACATCAACACATGCAAAACACGAGGAGACACAGTGGCAACCATAGAAATATTGCACAAAATTATAATAGATAATTCAGATTTTTCACCAAACCAAACACTTCAAGTTGAAGAAGGTGGGACATTTTCTCCTTTAATATTGCTTCCTTCGACTTACACAAAATTCTCTATTAAAAGAGATCAATGAGGCTCTTCAAAAGCTGAATTACCCATCAATATCATAGTCAACAATGAGCAAGATATGGAATACTAAGTTTTGCGATGTGGCATTTTCAAAGAAGACCAACTTCAATAAATGCAGTGAATGTATTGTGTTGAAAGCACAGATGAAGTCAGCGACTACAAAAGAGATGGATGAAAAGGCACGAGGTAGGCTGGACAAACATAAGAATATTGTTATATGTGGAAGATATTGCTAATATGCCCATAGAATTATGTCAGAGCGGTTTCCAAAGGAGTATTTGAGCATTATCCATGATAAAATGGATAAAACAAAGACTTCAATCCCAACGCTACGTGTCAAATCAAAATCTATTGTAGGAACAAATTTAGGTGTCATTGACATGTATGCTAACACATGGGCATAACACAGGAGGTTTTGGTCGTTTCTCTTTACCATTTGTACATATGGGATCACAATTTACTATTACATCCCTTGAAAAGTGCTTAAGGGACCTTGAATACCCACAAATTGATATTTATGGTGATCTAGTTTATGAGAGTGGAAGTTCAAGAAACTCACTTAAAAATGCATTACTTAACACCTTTATTTCTCAAAATGTCAAGTTTATAAGGATGATTTTATATCTCTCGGAGGATCAAAGAGTCAAAATGTTGATTTTAAAGCTCTTCCTCCACATTTGTTGTTACAGTTGGAAAATGGAGCAAGTGATAATATGAATCACTATATTTTCATGTTGTTATCACTTTTAACTGCACTTGTTGTCTTCATCGCTATTGAGGTTGGATTCTTTCCTGTGGGGCACACCCATGAAAACATAGATGTAACCTACGGAAGAATGTATTCGAACCTAAAAAGTAAAGATATATATTCTTTACCTGAAATGATGGATACATATCGCAAAATTGAAGAAAATTAAGTGTGTCCACCTACACTTATTGATAAGTTGTATGACTTCAAAATTTTCCTTAATGGATACAACAAGGAGGGAAAAAATGCACTAGTTGGACATCTTAATGTTAAATACTTCCAATTTCTTGTACTTGAGTGGTCAAAAACAGTTGAGTTATGGAATATAGAAGATGAAGGTCGACCTAAAATTCCCATAGGGAACCCATATTTCTTAGCTTCCAAAAAGAATGATGCCTATTTCAATGAACTAAAGGACAGGATAACATCATACATAAAAATGTGGAAAGACATCGTGAACGAGGACAGGCTAATTGTTAAAGAGGAATGGAAAAACAAAGTAGTCTATTGGGAAAGAGTTCTTGATACATTAGATGGAATCTATAATGATCTTAGAATAACATATGGAAGTGATTCATCTTTTGAGGATTTTTTGGCCTAAGACAAGGCACGTTGTTGAGGTTGATCGTAATGCACTCGATGTAATATCAAGTATCATGGATGAATATTTTGATAATGCAATAGATGAACCAGTTTATGTTGGACTCAAATGCAACAAGCCAAAGCCAACATTCAATCCAAAGTTTGATGTTCAGAAAGGTAAGGTCTTGCTAGTTAGATCAGGAAACGAGGATGCAGGAGAGATTATTTGGATGGAAACATCCATCTCAGATATATTTATGGATAATGAAAGTGAGAATCTTCATGTAAAGGTTGATTGGTGGAAGCCTATTTCAGGGAAATACAATGGAAATTTTTTAGAGAAATATTAGATACCAAATCTTGATGACACAGAACTTGGTTCTATTCCAATTAATATCATAGTTTGGGCATGGATGCCAAAGAAAGAACATTGCAAGAAGACCAAGATAAATAAATATGGTGTAGAAGCCATTCTTGACCTACTTGAGCGAATATCTTAAGATTACGTTTATATGATTCACGAATGTGTTTTTTTTTAAGGATATTTCAATATACATTCAAACACACTTTTCAATATTTTTTGTATATCAAATATTCTCTTCATATTATTTTTGGAGGAGTTTTATATTATTTAGTATTTCAATTTAATCATGTGGTGATACAAATGACATGATAGTGCCATAAAATATTTAAGTTTTCAAAGCTTTGTTTGACCAACATGACTTCTCACCATATCAAATATGCATAATCAAATTCAATAATGCACTTACAAAAAAAACTTCTAAAGTTGGTATATTAAAACAATAATGGAGTAGCTAATTAGTATTCTATTTAATATAAACCATTTAAACACTTAATAAAAAAATGTTAGACATTTGTAATAATGTTTGAAGGGAGTTTTCCTTAATATTCCTTATTATAATTGATACAAATCAAATTTTTTTTTTTGTTGCACTCTAATTTATAAAAAAAAATGATTTTGATAATTGGACAACACAACTAGACTTATAAAATATTTCCTCTTATAGACTTTGAAGTGGTGCCAACATTGTACTAGTATAATAAATTTGTACTCAACATAGGAAAAGTAGTTAGTGTCAATTTAAAATGGTTAATAATAGTAAGAAACACAATATTTATATATTGTTAAATAACTTTATTACTATTCTAATTCATGATTGATTTTGATAATTAAAATGATTAGTAATTGATTCGAGAGGAGAGGCTCATTCTACAACCTAGTATGAGGATGTGTAAGTTCAACTATAATTATTTTTTGAAGGATCTATTAATATATATTTAGACACACTTTTCAATATTTGTTGTATATCAACTATTCTCTTCATATTATTTTTGGAGTTTTAAATTATTTATTATTTCAATGTAATCATGTGGTGATACAAATGACATGACAGTGCCATAAAATATTTAAGTTTTTAAAGCTTTGTTTTACCAACATGACTTCTCACCATATCAAATATGCATAATCAAATTCAATAATGCGCTTGAAAACAACATCTTCTAAACTTGGTCTATCAAAACAATAGTTTTTAACTTATTTTTTAACACAAAAGTACAAATAATAAAGAATAAAGAAATTATACTACTACTCTCATTCAACATTTAAATCAACATCTAATCCCTCTGGGCTCATGTTAAATCAGTATTTAAGATGGATCTATGCCGGTATATATTGGACACATTACTATGATAATTTGTCATTAAATAACTTTATACTTAATATATATCTTTGATATTAATCTATTATTCATCATGTAAGTCTCAATTAAGTTATATTTTAACAAAAAATAACAAATAATGAATAATAAATAAATTATACTACTACTCTCATTCAAAATTTAAATTCATCGTAAAAAAATATTTTCTCATGTCAACTTTAAAATGGTTCAAAATTCCTAAAATAGTATGCAATGATGATGGTGATAATGATGATTATCATCCACTAAGACCAAATAATATGGTATATAAGAAGCCATAAAGATATTACTCAAAATTCTTAAGAATTTTATTGTTATGCTCCAAAAGCATTAAAAAAAGTGTCAAGATCATCATAATTTTGTTTAGTTAAAAGATCAAGAAGGTTGGTAGTGCCACAAATATTTTGGAATTTAAATCCAAATTTGAGTATAAAGTGGATGATCTAAGAGGGTTTTTCATCTTCAACCGTATTACTATTGTTGCAAAGGCGATAGAATTTTAAATTGTGGCAACCTTGTCTTAGTAATAATCGTAATTTAACACATACATGATATTTACTATATCAAATTATAATTAAATAGGTTAATAATAGTAACATACAAAAAAATATTTTCATAAATTTAATCATATTAACATACAAAACATTCTTTTCATAAAGTTAATAATAGTAACATAGACAACATTATTTTCATAAGATAACCTTAACCAACTTAGCTTTTAGTAAAAACCATAAAAAATCTTAAAAGAGATACTGTAAGATATTCAAGATTAAGATATGAAATATTTTCTTTTGCAAGTTTATATAAATTTGTTTTATATACTTTACGATGATAAATTTTCACCTTAAATGGTGAATATCTACATTAAAATTAGTAAACTAAGTGATTTTATAATTCCACATTTTGAAAAAACTTAATCAAGTTAAAGTTCTAAATTCTAAATCGACAAAATAATTCCAAATTTAATGAAATATGTGTTAAAAGAGGGAATCAAGGGGTCCCATACACCCATAGGATAAATCACTTGATCAACTATTGGGATCAAATCTCGAGAAGGGAAATAATAATTCAAAGGATCCTTCTCAAAAGAAATTAAGGATTGAGGACATAATGCCACATACTTCACCCACGGTGAGGAGGAGTAAACTTGAACACTTGGAACATACCAAGGGGTATTTTGAAGTAAGTTCAATTTAGGATGGTAATTATCATATGCAAGTTGATCAACTGTGAAAATACTTCCATTATGAGAAAACTACATCAGTTGAAAGAGAGAAGACACCACAACATTCATAGAATATACATAATCACGCCCAAGTATCATATTAAAGTCTAAAAAATGATAAACCACGATCATATCAATTAAGACAATTTTCACACCTAAAGTGATAAGCAATTGAGGAAGAACACCCATAGATTCACTAAGTCTTCTATCATAAGCTAGAAACCGACTATCAACTACCAACAACTTTGCAGAACACAAAGATTTCCAATTTGAGGAGGATATTATACTTGCAGAGGATCCTTCATCCACTTAACATCGATAAAAATTCATGTATTTGTAGATTTTAGATTTCTGTGGTGAGAGTTTTGAGCTTCTGGGTTCGGAATCTCCACAGTGAACATTTTTGTGTCATTGTGGAGATTCCGAACCTAGAAGCTCAAAAAATTCATGTAATTAACTCTAACCCTTATTTGGAAAGGTGAGGGAAAAGCAAGATGATGCTCAACAAGACTATCCCAATCAAAGGAAACACTCCTAGAACTTGGAGGGTGTACACTTGGAAAGGCAGACATGCCCCCTAGACTAGAATACTTTGAACTAGAAATCAAGAAGACTTTGTGGTTAGACACTTCACCCCCCAAAAGAGTAGTGGGATCGACCATAGATTGCACTCACTCGACCACCTCATCAAAAAATGGTTGATTTGGTTATTGAGAAACCATAACAGGTTCAAGAGTAGAAGAACCTACAAACTTAGACCACAACCTTTGCACCACTGAAATCTCAGGGCACAAATGAGTAAAATGATCTCTCTTGCAAATATTACAAGGGAACTCAGGTTTAAATCTTTTACGCCTAGTTTTCTAGTCAAAATTAATGTCCCTGGAATGACTAGTAGTGGTTGGTGGAGGATCTCCAACATGACTTGTAGAGGTTGGTTGAGGGTCCCCAACATGACTTGCAGAGGTTGGTGACTCTTTTCCATTAGAGATAGGAAAATGAAAATATGCAAGAAACAAGACTCTCCTAGACAAAAAATGACTGTAAAGAAGTAATAAAAACCAGGCAAGACCCTTTACTGGAATCAGAATTTGAAAAATTCATTCAAAACCAGACATACACGACTTGGAAATGGGAAACCTACATATAGCAAATATAATCAAAGAACTTGCATATACGTGTGTTTATTTGGAAATAAGCACATGTGTATGTGACTATGTGAAAGAAAAAACACGTATAAATACACCAGCAAAGAAAAAAAAATTAGGTTTGATCCAGAATATCATACTACTTTCCATGACTGCAAAAAAATAAAAGATACTGGAAAAATAAAGAAATAAATGAAAAGGCCGAAATCAATATAGAAGCAACCCTTACAAGGAAATACAATATTTTATTCCCCAACTGAGTCACCAATTATGCTGTGGGAGAAAACCTCCTAGGGTCAAGGTTGAGAATCCCAACAGATTGAAGGGAATCTATCAATAAGAAGCAACCAAACAAATAGTCCTAATGCATAAACTACTAAAGTGGAATGAAGAGAGAGTACCTACAGGTCCTACGTTTGAAGTCGTTCCCATAGGGTTCAAACCCTCAGCTTCCTCCAAAGCTTAAAAACCTACAACACATTCCAAAGAAGCATATATACTAGAAGTATTTCAAATCATGTTCAAGATATGAATGTTATATCATATAAGCATGAGGATATAAATTATGAAATCATACATAATAAGATCATAACATTAGTTATATCATAAATATCATGATATTCAGGAACGAGACAAAGCTTCTTTATTGATATCAACAAAGAAATTTGGAATAATACAACTTGATTCAACCACGACTCCAAGAAAAACCTTTCTCCGGATCCGTCTAGCCCAAGCCTCAACATCATCTTTTAAGAAAATACACAGAGATGTCATATAAATGAGATGAACATCTCTATGAGGAAACAAGGGTTTCCTATAACTGGGAATGCATGAGGCATGAGGAAACTCAGACTTGATGAGGGACCAATTGACTATAATATCAATATCCTATATCTCTTCTCCTTTAGGCCTTCCCATGAGGTGTATTTATACCCTCACAAAACAATTGTTTCAGTTGGGATACACTGAGGCCACAATATCCTGTAGGTGGGGTTTTAGTGTAATATGTAAACCCCACCCCAAAATTAGGATTTATATATTTTTTTCATATTTCAAATTATATGCGTGGTTTGGATATAGATCGAACCATGTCTGTGCATGCTTTTTGAAGGGTAGAGTCATGTATGGAATTGAAATTAATGTTTTTTTAATAAAGTGATCAACTTTGAAGCGAAAGAGATTCCCAAAGCTACAACTGAGAGCATCAAGTCTACAGGGGTGTTGAATCATGCTATAATAGTCATGGATAGGATGTTTTACAGTTTTCATCCCTCGAATCTAATATTTCATTCCTTATTATTATTTCTCAATTATGATAATTAATTTACCATAGAAAAGCATGTAATAAGAAGTTACAAAAAAGTAAAATATTTTATGCATTTTAAAGAATGATACAAACATTGTTATCTTATTTTTGTAACAAATTTTCCACTTTTTCATCATGATATTTATACCATATGATATTTTCACTTGGGTACTCACATATGGATACTTATGCAAATTGTCTTCTACATTTCAACCCTATGTCATGTTAGTGCACAACCCATTTAATGAGGATACCATATCACTCAATTGCTATACTAATGTCATGGAGCATATCCCTCATGGAAATTTCACCTTAACCTAGATGTGTGATCTCACTTGGATGTCTAGTATTTTGGTGGGTTCCTCAGGCACCCTCTCATATTGATCTCTAGTCCTAGACACCTCTTTTTCATGCATATAAGAATGAATTTAAAAATGTATCTAAGTTGTAATTTTTAAAGTGTTTTTAAAAGTGCAATGACTTGTGAAAATTTTTCATTTACATCTATTTAACAAAAAAATGCCTCCATATATCCTCAATAAATCATTTTCTAGACTATAAAATCCTAGTATTGGGGGTGCCCCTAGCTATAACATAATTAAATATTCCAATGAAATCGAGGGTCTTCGCATTTGACTGCTAATTTGTATTATATAACTAATTTTATCTCATGTGCTAGAGTCATTTAGGGAAATTTTGTGAAGTGTTTATATGTATAAAAATCGAACGAAGCTACAAAAATGACTTCTATAATATTTGGAAATTGTGTTTAGCAAAATCCCATGGGAGCACACTACCCACAAGGATAGATATCGTTTTTAAAACTCCAACCTCTTGTGGAAGAAATGTGTTGATATCTACTGAACAAAACCCTAGCTCTTAAGATCCTCAAATAATTCAATTTTTGACCTATTGATTCATACGAATGTGATGTCCCTTTTTGTAACTTAATGCTATTAGTTGAAGGGAATCAATATTCTTATGATATGAGTCTTGGTTTGGATTCTACGGTGAGTTAAAAATTGTTTCCAAGATCCATTTAAGGAAATATTGCGAATTTTTTCCATGGGTATAAAGGTACAAACAAGTAGCAGAAACAAGTTTCATAAGCTTCATAAGTTTCCTTTGATCAAGGGTGATGCAATCATAGTAGCCATGATTTGTGGAGAAAGTGGTTTTGAAATTCCAACCCCTTGTGAAAGTTTTCCATTTATCTTTACTTGAAAAAAGCATAGATCTAAATATCCTCAAATAAATCAATTTTTAACCTATGGAATAGTTGGGGGGTGGGGGTGTACGTAGTTGTAACTTGGTGCTCAGAGTCCAAAAAAACCAATGGTTTTCGTAACTGAGTCTTGCTTTGAATTTTATGTTAATTTTAGCTCACTTACCTAAACCATTTAAATACATATTGTGAATTTTGTCTCATTGCTTAAAACCTAACGAAGAAATAGAAAAATGTTTCATAATCTCAAGTATTTTTATTTAGCCAAGGCCCATGTAGGCACATAACCCATGATTCTTTGAGCAAGCAGTTTACAAATTCCAACCCCTTGAAACAAAATTTCAATGATACTCATTGAAAAATACCCTAGATTTAAATATCAACAAATAAATAAAATTTTTCATCTATGGAGCCATTAAGGGAGGGGTGTCGATAGTTGTAACTCAGTGCTAGGAGTTCAATAAAACCAAAAAACTTTCCCATATGTGTTGTAGTTTGAATTTTATGGTGAGACAAAATTTTCTTCCAATATTGATTTAGGTGCAAATTGTGAACTTTTTCTACGAGTATAAAATCCAAACATAGTAGCAAAAATGAATTTCATAAGCTCAACTATTTTTGTTGGTTAATGCCCATGAAAGAACACTACCCATGATTCCTTGAGTAGGAACTCTAAAAATTCCAACTAATCTTAACTAGATCAATATATTATTTTTCATCAATCTTAATTATTTTAGAGTGTGAAAAATGGAGGAACCAACATGCAAGGTTATTTTTAGTGGTGGTTTGAGTTTCAGGAATTTTGGGTGAAAAAGCTTCAATAACTATTTTGAGGCTTTAAATGTACTATTTATATTGCATCAATCTTAATATGGGCATATATTCTATAATTTACACACTAATAACTTTCCAAGGGTGAAAAAATCACCTTAATCGAAGTTTGTATGAGAAAGCTACTAATCCTTGAAGTTGACCTAGAGAAATTAACCACCATAATTTGAGAGGATGCCACATGTACCCTTGTTACTCATAGAAAAGGGGATAGCCAAGTGGAAAACATGATGAATACTCTAGAAGTGTTAAGTTTTAACTCATATTGAGGGCTTCTTGGGTCAAATTTAATTCCTTCGTTGTTATCAGTTTTTGTTATAACCGAGCCATTAGGAGGAAAATAGGCTATATTCTATTGTAGTCCATTTTGCTCCATATAAAAGTAGAGTAGTTGAGAGTGGATGGATAAAGAGTAAATAAAGAAAGTTTATGTGTTATAGAAACCCATGGTCTAAATGTATCACTTTTTTTACTTTCATCCATTTACATTCAAAGAAAGAGAGAGTAAAGCAACCTCACATTCTAGCTAGCCTTTTCCCCATGAGGGTTTCCTAGACCAAATGTTGTGTCCTTATAGTTGTCAATGAATTTATTTTTGTGTTATTTATTTTCTAAATTTTTATATTTCATTGATAATCATAAAAAATTATTAAAAAAAACCATAAATCTAAGGAAAACGTAACCCTGATAGCGTAGATTTTATATTTTAACATATAGTTTAGTAGATTTGTTGTGTTGAATTGTCTAATGGAATATCCATGCTAGTTTATTGATCAAATTTGTATAATATCATGTTTGTTTCACTATATTATGGATATTTTTAAGGGATATACATTTTTTAATCTAAAAGTCATAAAATGTCATCTATGTCACATGAATAGGTTAATAACCCTTAAGATCCTATAAAGCAGAGGTTTTCCCAACTAGAAGAAGAAGTCCTAGATATAAAGAATAAGGTGAGCCTCCTAATGGTGACCTTAAACAATATAATTTTGATATTAAGAGAATATTTATATTTTAACTTGAAGGTTAGATAAGAGGGGATATTAGGAGAGCATGAAGAACCAGACAGGAAATATAAGAAATAACCCAAAAAGATAAGCCTAGATTGAGTGTCATGAGCCACTCCTAGTCCCTACTGAATATGGAAACAAAGGTTGACAACAAGGATGACACCGAGCAATATGTTGACATTATAACACAATAATTAAAAAAACCATAAATCTAAGGAAAATTTAACCGTCATAATGTATATTTTATATATTTACATATATATTAGTAGATTTGTTGTGATAAGTTGTGTAGTGGAATATCCATGCCAATGTATAGATTATATTTGTATAAGAGTGCATGTTTATTTGGGAATATTATGGGGAGTTGCAAGGGATATAAATATGTTAATATAAAAGTCATAAAACCCCATGCATGTAGGATTAATAGGTTAATAATCCTCAAGATCCTATAGAGAAGTGTTTTTTTGCGGCTGCAAGCACAAGTACTATATATAATCCATAATGTGAGCCTCTTAATGGTGGCCCTAAACAATAGAATTTGGGTATTAATATAATATGGAGTTTATAACGTAGAGGTTAGATAATATGGGAGATTAGGAGAGAAGGAAGAACTAGAGAGGAAGTCTAAGAATGAGCCCAAAAATGGTAAATCCTAGATTGTGTCTAAGACAGGTAGTCAACTGTTGGTTGAATTACAATTTATAGGCATGAAATATGAAAAGGAAACATTCAAATTTTCAAACAAAGCATTCTAGATATGAATACCACATTTAAATTATTATACTCAAAAAATGAGTATCAAGATATCATAGATATAGAGCATGTACCATGAATTCCACATTAATGGCATTCCATTTCAATACAAAATAAAAAACACATCATTGACATATTGAAAGAAGTAAAAAAAACTATAAAATATACTGCAATAATGAACACAAGAATTTCTGGAAAGTATCTTACTGCTTCCGTTTAAAAGACATTTTCCTTAATTTATTGAGGAATGTATACAATACACCAATTTATTCTCTAAAAATGTAAACACCGTACATTGCATAAATGGTAGTCCTCATAGACTACTTACAAACTCTTCAAGATCCAAAAGTAATGGATCTCAAACCTTTTCATCAATATATATCAACTCGGAGCTAGGTCAATTTGGGTGCGACTCCTAGGTTTTCCTCTCCATTCTGGTCGGAGGACATACTGAAGTATATTGACAACTCACTTGGCACTTTCCTAGACTATGACACATATTTTTTGTCTTCTGGAAATATGACCATGGTACGGATTCTGGTACACCTGCACACTTGGAAGGGATTAGAGGAGGTCATCACTCTAAGATGGAGGTAATTCGTTCATGTTCAAGCAATAGATTACGAAGGAGTGCCATTCCACTATCAATGATGCCACATGGTTGATCACCTCTTTAAGGAAAGTCCCTCCTCCCTCGTATAAAGGGCATATAGGCCTCACTGCACTCATCTACCGCATCTAGGCCTCACTGCTCCCCGTTGCATTTATCCTACCCTGCAACCCTATCACATCCCACTATATCTGACTTGCCACCCTCCATCCCTGACCATCCCTCCGCTAGTCCTTCTCCTAATTCATCATCAGACTCATGGGGCATCAATTCCTATCTTCTTCGATCCCTCTCTCACCTTTCATTT
This sequence comes from Pinus albicaulis, assembly GCA_034641835.2. Taxonomy (NCBI): domain Eukaryota; kingdom Viridiplantae; phylum Streptophyta; class Pinopsida; order Pinales; family Pinaceae; genus Pinus; species Pinus albicaulis. Next base: position 32,672 of record JAXQQM020067443.1, on the reverse strand, counting down.
GGTGCATCTGGAGGTCTAGGCATCCTGCCCTCTCTACGACCTAAGCTAGGCTAGGTTCGTCACTCATACATATCCAAGACCATCATACAGGCTAGCCAGGAGGTAGCTGATGGTAAAAATAACACTCTTGACTAGGTCCTTCGAGCACATATGACCCATCCCCTCGTTACCTCAAGAATATCATCTCATTCAATTGTCGTGGACTGGCCAGCTCTACTAAAAATTTGGCCCTCGGAAGGCTACTAGACTGTACCCCGGTGGAAATGATACTTCTTCAGGAAACCCTTGGCAATGTTGACCATGTTACCAACACTCTGTCCACCATGTGCCTTGGCTGGACCTTCCATGTCATCGATGCTCGGGGTAGATCCGGCGGTATTTACCTTAGTACTAACCCCAGGACCATCAAGCTACTCAACATATGGAGCAGGTAGGGTTTCATGGGCACAGATGTATTTTCTACTAAACTTGGCTAGGAATATATATTGATGAATATTTATGGTCCCTGCAATGCTTACTTTTCATTCTGGGAAAACCTTCTCAATCAATATTTCATGTCTGCACATTGTTGGGTGTGGAGCCTAATTATCTTCTTTATTTTGTATCACAACATTGGACTCTTGTTCTTAACGGGGCGGCAATGCCACCCATAATTAAACGTCGCTTGGGGGGTCCAAGGGGGGTGGTTGCAAATTTATGGAGTCCCCCCCCCTGGTGGGGGGTTTCGGGGGCAGTGCACTCAAAGCTAAAAACAAATGTAAAATTTCCTTGTAAAAGTATTGTAATTTCTAGTCAATCTAGGCTGTTCATTAGGCGAATGATCTGACGATAGAAGTTATGTTTAATTTCGGGTTTTTTTCCCTAGAAGACAGCCCCTCTTTTGTATGAGGGCATTGTAATTTCAGTTGCATATTTTTTGTGCATTCTCTTAGCGAGAAACCGGTAGGGAGATTGTGAGAGAGAACTATGGATATTATAGCAGATCTACTATAGGTTCTGTCTATTTATTTTGCTGGATAATAGAAGGGAAGGATTGGTTGTTCGAGATGGACGTAGCTAAATTGGGTGAACCACGTATATCTGTGTCTCTATAGTTTTATATGTTTTATGTGTTTGTGTTTTCGCATATTTTATGTGTTCCATTTCTCTATAATATATAATTTTCTAACAACTAATATTACAAAGAAATGAAACACATAAAATATGTGGAAACAAAAACAAAAAAAACATATAAAACCACAGAGACACATATATACATGGTTCACCCAGTTTGGGCTACGTCCACCCCAAACAACTAGTCCTTCCTTTCTATTATCTAGCAAACTGAAGAGACACAACCTACAAAATATCCGCTGTAATATCCTCTGTTCTCTCTCACAGTCTCCCTATGTTTTTCTCGCTAAGAAAATACACATACAATATGCAGCTACAGTTACATTTCCCTTATACAAAAGAGGGGTTGCCTTCTAGGGAAAAAAACCCTAAATGAAACATAACTTCTACCGTCAGATCATTTTCCTAATGAACGACCCAGATTGACTAGAAATTACAATACTTTTACAAGGAAATTTTACATTTTTTTTAGCTTCGAGGGCGCTACTGTCGAAACCCCTTGCCAGGGGGGATCCATAAAGTCGCAGCCACCCCCCCCTGTGGACCACCCAGGAACCGTTTAATTATGGGCGGCGTTGTCACCTCGTTAAGAACAATATTCCAATGATGCGATACAAAATAAACAAGATAATCAACCTCCATAATCAACACACATAATCTCATACTTGGGGTTGACCTAAAATTCTCTTTGGGCCTTGCAGAATCATGGTGTCCCCTGGCCCATTCTGACCCGCTCTTTGAACCCATATCTCACCTCATCAAGGATCACCACCTTGTTGACATTCCTATGCCGCATAACATACCTACTTGGAGCAACCGCAGAGTAGGAGAGGCCTTTGTGTCACGCAGATTGGACTGCATCCTTCTACAAAAATATTTGGTTAATAATGCTCCATTGTATCGTCAATGGGTGGGATATTAGGGCTCATCAGACCACTCCCCCATTTACTTGGAACTATCCCTTGAATGTCAAAAACCCAATAGTCCTTTCAAATTTAGTGTGAACTAGTTATCACATTCGGATTACATTAACCTTGTCACTCAATATTGGCGCTCCCACCCCCTAGATCCTAGATCATCCCCATCTATATCCTTCTCAGCCAGGATTATTGAAATCAAGAAACTAACCAAGACTTGGGTAAAGGAACATAAATCTAAAGATGAAGACACCCCCAGAAAGGTTGAATCATAGATTTCATCATTAGGTACAACCTTGGTTGAGGGCACTAGATCTCAGCTCATTCATCCAGAGGTAGGTAGGGCTCGGATTCTCAAATACTGTGAGGAAACTTGGCACCTTAGAAGCAGAGCCACTTGGTTGCGGGCGGGTGACGAGAACACAAAATTTTTCCACCAGTTTTCTGATGGGAAAAAAGCAATAAAAAATCTCTAGACTTTGGAGGATGAATAGGGGAACCAGGCTCAAAATTTCCACCAATTGGCTCACATGGGTATGGAACATTTTCGTAACCTTTACAAGGCTCCACTCAATGAAAATTTGGCAGATATTATTAGAGTTGTAGATTATTACCAAGGTTCATTGATAAGGAAGATGAGGCTAATCTGACCTGGCCTATCTCCATTGAAGAACTACAGGAAACTTTAAAATGGTTCCAGAAAGACAAAAGCCCTAGACAAGATGGTTGGCCTATTAAATTCTACCTGGCATTTTTTCAGATCCTTGGACAAGGCATCCTCAATATTGTAAAATAATTCCGTACGATGGGAAAATTGAATGATGCCTTCAATACCACCTTCGTTGCCCTAATTTCCAAATCTGACACTCCTTGGCTATTCTATAATTACATACCTATCTCTCTTTGCTATTGTATTTACAAGATCATCACCAAAATTATAGCCAATGGAATCAAGCCCATTCTCTCTGAGCACATCTCACCTGAACAGGTTGCTTTTCTCCACCATCGTCAGATCCATTAAGATGTTGGAACAACACAGGAGGCTCTCCACTCTATCAAAAGCAAAACGCTCAAGAGCATCATCCTCAAGCTAGACCTCGCAAAGGTTTTTGGTCACTCCAACTGGCTCTACATCAGAATGATACTCACTCACTTGGGTTTTCCCATCAGTATCATCAACTAGATCATGTTTTGTATCACTAATGTATCCTTCAGTGTCCTCATTAACGGATCTACGTCTCCATTTTTTCATTCAGAAAGAGGGCTTCGACAGGGCTTCCCCCTATCTCATCTACTTTTCCTACTCATTATGGAGGCATTAAGCCGATTAATATCCGAGGAAAAGTTCTGGGGCTGAATCTAGGGCATCATGATAGTGAAGAGCTGCATTCTCACCCACCTTCTCTTTGTGGGTGATGTTCTTATCCTCCTAAATGGATCTATTGGAAATTCCTTATCTTTCTCTACTGCTTTGGCATCCTTCAGTATTGCCATTGGAAATGTGTGCAACACACACATATCAACCATATCATTGTTCGTTTGTACACAACAGGAGAGGGCCTTGGCTTTGAACAGATACCCGTTCACAATACTTGACCCTCAGGATGGTTTAAAGTACCTGGGCTTTTGGTTAAAACCTTCTGACTACTGCATCATTGATTGGACCTGGCTCATAGCCAAATTGGAGAAGCACATTCTCATTTGGCACCACAGATGGTTATCCAGGGCTTGCATTTGGGGAATTTTGAGGTCTAAAATGGGCCTCCAAAGGAAATTATAAAATAATAGTGGAAATAATAAAATAATATTTCATTACATCATCAAATTTTAGAGGAAAAAAAGGAAAAACTTCTTTTTCAACTCGTATTTTCAACTTATCTCCCAAATTTTTTAATACAATTTCAAGTGGGAGCACTTGTTGGATGAAAAATTTAATTTATCATCAAAGGAGTACCCATTTTGCATACTTTCGATAGACCCTGCTACACAAAAAATGAGAAATACATGAAAAATGTGATTGCAATCATGTTTTTTTAATGTATTTCTCATTTTTCGTGTAGCAGGGTCCATCGAAAATATGCAATATGGGTACTCATTGGATGAGGAATTAAATTTTGCATCCAGCGAGTACTCCCACTCGAAATTTGAGTAAAAAATTTGGGAGATAAGTTGAAAATATGAGTTGAAAAAATAGTTTTATTATTTATTATTTTTTAATATTTTTACCCTTTTACTTAAAAAATGGTGAATCATCCCCCATGGTTGACATCATCATCTTGAATGATATTGGCTCCTATAAAGTCTATTTCGGTTTTACATTTTTCTTAGGAGACCCATTTTAGACCGCAAAATTGCCCTAATGGAGACTCACTCTTATCAAATCAGTACGGGAAGCCACCCCTATATATTGGATGTAATTAGCATGGATTCCTTGTCCTATCATTGCCAGAATTCAACAACTATCTAGCAGATTTATTTTGAGAAGGAACAGGGATGGTCATACCTTTTCATGGACAAGGTGAGATAGAATCGTATTACCAAAGAAATGGGGTGGATGGTGCATAAAGAGCCTGGACATTTTTTCCAAAGCATTTGCGGCAAATTTGGGATGGGCGATTATAAAATCTAGGAATATATGAACCCAGGTGCTCTATCAGAAATACATATGGCCCATGAACCTCATTGATTGGATCAAATCCCCAACTTGGAGGTACATGAACATATCCACTATATGGAAGGTAGTTTTATCCTCCTTGCCCCATATCTGGGATGGACTCACTTGGTGCATCAGATTGGGGAATCAAGCCAGGAAATGAATTGAACCATGGTCAAGAAGTGGGAATGCATACCTACTCCCACAAGAGCTCATCAACCATCTATCAGAAGTAGGCCTATGTTTCATATCACAAATTGTGGATCCCCAAACCTGGACAATTTTCCTACAGGAGTGGAAATCAGCAGACCTTCTTGGAATACCGGCTTATCTGCATCAATCATGGCAGACCTACATTGCATCTCTATATGAATCACACATCCGCATTGTTCTCAGGGATGATGAAATGATATTTTATTTTGAAAAACAAGGGAAATTCTCACGTAAAGAGGGATATATGTTCATCTTATCGGATCACTGCCCACAACAGATTCTCTAGTGGTGGAAACACTTATGGAAACTTAAAGCCGCGCCATGCATGAGATTATTCATTCGGTGTATCTTAAACAACATTGCACCAACAATGGACAATTTACACAAGAGATCCATACAGGGCCCATCCTTGTGTACCCTATTCCACTCAGACTCTGAAACATGTGATCATTTATTTTTACGCTGTAACTCTTCCCCAACATTGTGGGATATGATTCTATCTGCGTTGCACCTCAATATAAAGTGGACAAGTCCGTCTCTCTTGACTGCATGGTAGAGCTTGTGGCACTCCCCCACTCAACAAAAGGCTCAAAATTTTCCACTTCTCATCATATGGGGGATCTTTCTTAACAGGAAAAACTCCATATTTTAGGACAGACCTCCTCATTTGCAATCCATTGCCTCTATTATCATATCCACCTACAACAACATACCTGATGCTGACCCCACGTGCCCTCCTCACACCATTGTCCCAGAAGTCATTGACTTCGATCATCCATGGGCATATTTTGATGCATCCGCTCAACCTCAGCGATGTGGGGGTTATGTCATCCTTCATCTCAACCATCATCATATCTATAAAATCAAGATGGGTCTGGGCCCTGGGACTAACAATTATGCTGAAATCACCACTCCCCGCCACCTTACACAGTTTGCGTTCGATCATGAATGTAATCACCTTCAAATATTTGGAGACTCTAAAATCATTATAAATTTGTTCAATCAGTCTCCCATATGTCATGTGCACACACTTCTGAGTATATTGGAGGATATTTGGCTTCCTAATCTCAATTTGCATTCATTACTTATCAACATATTTTCAGGGAGCGCAACCACATTTCCGACGGTCTATCCAAGGAGGTAGTGGTCCAACATCGAGGGCTATGGCATATAGAAGAACAAAATGACCAACAATATTACAGCTACTATCACCGCCCATTCATGGACCCTCTCACTGCTGGGCAAAGGGATGCATGATCTATTTTGACCGTATATATGGACCGACATGGTAGTTTTTTTATTATTGTATTTATTGTAAATATTTTGACAGCTAAAACTCTTCGCCCATTGGGTGCATTTTGATGAACTATATATTTTGAGTGACCATGGTCACAAAGATAGAATATGCATATTCATATACAACATGTAATTTTCAACTAGTAATGAAAATTATGATTTTTCCTTGGGAAAAAATCAACATATATCTTACTAAACAAAAAAATAAAAAAAATCAGAGAGAATATAATACCTTATTCCTAATTCAAATTTAATAAGGTGGCTTTCAGGTATTTACTTGGCATTTTTACAAGAAATAAAATTTCGAAAAATCTAGAAAAATAGGACTCAAAGATACATTGGAATCTCTCAAAACATGATAGGGGCTAGAAAACAAAGAGAGTTATTTTAGTTGGTTCTTTCCCTCCGAAAAACCTCTTTTGGTTTTTAAAAATCAATCTTTAGTTTTTTGTAAATTCCTCTTTAAAATAATTACTAAAACATGAAAAAATATGGTGTCACACTCAAACTTAATTTGTTAGCAATTTCCTTTGAACTCATTAAAGTAGCACTCATAAATCAACTGGAGTTTTTAAGAATAATTTTAGCTTCTGGTCAAAACCAACTACCTTTCGAGTTTTAACTGAGATAACAACCATGTTCTAAACATGGATTAAATGATTACAAAAAGCAAGAGTGCTTATGAATTTGGATGAAATTTATGGAGTGATAATAAATAAAGGGATTGAAATTATTTGATTATTTAATTAAATTTTAATTTCATTAAATTAATAAATTAGTTGTTTCCGAATAATTGGGGAAGAGTAATTGAGTAATAGATACCTTTTAGTATATTGAAAAAAATTGTTTTTGATCAAAGTCTACATGATAAACCTTATCAAATATTAACATAAAAATACCAAAAAATAAAAAGAAAGAAAGAAAAAGAAATAATGAAAAAGAAACATTATGCTAAAACTTAGCTACTAAGAAATGATAAATTAAGTGAAAAGTAAAAAAAACACACCAAAAAATAAAAGTCTACTTTGAAGAGAAAAAAAAAAATTTAAAAATTAAAATTAAATAAAAATAATGTGTAACTAAGAGATGCAAAACGCTAAAGTAAAAAGTTGCTAAATAAAAATATATTGGGAAGATCGATAAGAAAACCACTCAACAACACAACAAGGTTGTTGTTTCCATGAAGCAAGAAGGAATTTTTGATCGAAATTTGTGTGTGTTCTGCGTCGCTCACGAGTATTCCCAAGTGTCTGGTTACTAGTATATGGTTATGATCCATGAACGTTAGTTGGATTTCATATTTGTTATTAGTATTATAATTTTATTATGAAGTTCTATTTGCAATTGTTGGAATAATCTAGAGAACTACTATGGTAGCGAGATAAAATCAAATGAATAATAAAAAAAATATACAATTGTATATGAACTGCTTGGTATATGAGAAGAGGTTTAAGATATTATATTTCTGTAATAGATTTAAGATATTATGCTGTTTGATATTGATTTGATTTTGATATTTTGATATCTTGATTTAGTTTTAAGATATATTTACCTTAATAAATATTTGGATTTTTATTAATAATTAGATGGAGTTATTCACAAAAGAAAACTAAGGAAAAGAGGACATAAAGACATCATTTCTTGAGTCAGAGCTATGTTGATTATTTTATTGTCTTGGAAGCACATTATACAACAAAGTATGACCCCTATCTATAAGTATGTAGGAAGCCATAATAATTTCAATGTAGATGATTTCTAATCTTATTTGATTACTTTCATTAAATGCATTTATTTCACTGTAGATGGTGATTTCTAATCCTATTTGATTGCTTGCACTAGATGCATTGATTTCAATGTAGATGTTGGCTTCTAATCATATTTTCTTACTTTCACTAGATGCATTGATTTGAGTGTAGATTTTGATTTCTAATCCTATTTGACTACTTGCATCGAATGAATTAATTTTAGTGTCGATGTTGTTTCTAATATTATTTGATTTCTTAGATTATATGCATTGATTTCAGTGTATATGTTTATTTTTTATTTGATGTAATTGGATTTATGATGGTACATTAATTTTAAAGTCATTGGATTAATAATGTGCATTGATTTCATTGTAGGCACAAAAAATATTGCCAATGTACATCGAATTTTTTGTTATAGTAATTAAACCTATTAATATTGGAGAGCAAGAGAGACAAGGTATGATGTTTATTACAACAACTCGAGCTAAATATTTAAATTTTTTATGATTCCAACTGTCCTTTTCATATAGTCGATATCAAAATATGACAAAAATAACAAGGGTGACAATAAGAACAGTAGAAAAAAAAGTTCGAGATTGATCACAATGAAGACTATTTATAATTGAGTACATTCTTATTATTCACATTTTATATCATTTAATATTATTACATTGTCACTTTTCATTCAAAAAAAAAAATCATCGTTTTTAATCATTAAAGTTATTTTACAATATTTATCATCTCAACAAACTGAGGGAATTATGAAAAATTAAAATTAAAATGAATCGATAAATCTGACACATAGTTAGCATATTTAAAATGGTTATATTAATATTAGATGTATTTACATATTATTGATAAAATGAATCATATGTTTCTCATATTATCGATAGATTTTCCTTGGCCTAACACGACTGAAACCATACTAGATCCATCTTGATTTTAGATCTATCAAGCACCGAGAGGGATCAAATCTCTTGAGGTGTAAACCTTTTCTCAAGTTTTGCACTCAAAAAATATTTTTTCACCTCGAGAGATTTTCTCCCTCTTGGCGCTTGATTGATCCGAATTTAAGATGGATCTAGGATAGTATAGAGAGATAGAGAGAGATAGAGATATAGATGGAAGATGAAGAGAAAGAAGAGATAGGTGGAGAAAAGGACGTAGGGACAAAGAGATAATATATATATGGAGTGAGAGAGCATGTGTGTTTGGTGGCATGAGAGAAAGATACAAAGAAGGAGAGATGGAGGGAGATATAGATATAGATGGCAGGGCGAGAGAGGGAAGAATATTTCTTGCACTAGATGCATTGATTTCAATGTAAATGGTGATTTCTAATCCTATTGTATTGCTTGCCCTAGATGCATCGATTTTAGTCTAGATGTTGACTTCTAAGGATATTTGGTTACTTAGACTAGATGCATTGATTTGAATGTAGATTATTTCTAATCCTATTTGATTTCTTGTACTAAATGCATTGATTTTAGTGTAGATGGTGATTGCTAATCCTATTTGATTTCTTCCACTAGATGCATTAATTTCATTGTAGGTGTTGATTTCCAATTATATTTTATTTCTTGCACTAGATGCACTGATTTTAATGTAGATGATTTCTAATCCTATTTGATTACATGAACTAAATACATTGATTTTAGTGTAGATGGTGATTTCTAATCCTATTTGATTGTTTGCACTAGATGCATTTATTTCGGTGTAGAGGTTGGCATCTAATCCTATTTTCCTACTTGCACTAGATGCATTGATTTAAGTGTAGATTTTGATTTCTAATCCTATTTGATTACTTGCAGTAGATGCACCAATTTCAATGAAGATGTTGTTTTCTAATCTTATTGGATTTCTTGCATTAGATGCATTGATTTCAACATATATGTTGATTTCTGTTTTCATGTAATTATATGTATGGTGGTGCATTAATTTTAAAGTCATTGGATTAATGGCATGCATTGATTTCAGTGTAAGGACAAAAAATTATTGACAATATACCTTGATTTTTTTGTTATAGTAAGTAAACCTATTAATATTGGAGAGTAAGAGAGACAAGGTATGATGTTTAATACAACAGCTCGAGCTAAATATTTGAATGGTTTATGATTCGAACTGGTCTCTTCATATAATTGGTATGAAAAGCTGAAAAAACTAACACGGATGACAATAAGAAAAGTAGAAAAAAATAGTTTGAGATTTTCCACAATGAAGACTATTTTTAATTGAGTACATTCTTATTATTCACATTTTGTATCATTCAATATTATTACATTGTCACTTTGCTTTAAAAAAAAAATCCATCATTTTTCATCATTAAAGTTATTTTACAATATTTATCATATCAACAAATTGAGGTAATTAAGAAAAATTAAAATTAAAATGAATATATAAATTTGACAGACATTTAGCATATTTAAAATGATTATATTAATATTATATGTATTTACATATTATTTATAAAATTAATCATATGTTTCTCATATTATCGATAGCTTTTCCTTGGCCGCGCATGAATGAAACCATACTAGATCCATCTTAACTATGGATCTATCAAGCGCCGAGAGGGATCACGTCTCTCGAGGTGAAAACCTTTCCTCAATTTTTGCACTCAAAAAAGAAGTTTGCACCTCGAGATATTCGATCCCTCTTGGCGCTTGATAGATTCAGAGTTAAGATGGATCTAGGCTAGGTGCGCCGAGAGGCGCATTCTACATCCTAGTATGACCCCGATGTTTAAGTATGTCAGAAGCCAAAATAAAAAAATAAATCAAATTTAAAAAATAAGATATAAATAATTTCGGCTTAAACAATGACTTACATAACCATATAAATAAACAATTAAAAATGAATTAGAAATAAATTTAAACAATATAAATTTAAAATATAAAGAAGTTTATGAACACTAAAAAATGAACTATGGTTTATAAATAAAAATATAAATAAACCATAAGCATGGTAATAAATAAAACCTCTTTTTATTATTACTCACTAAGTATGTTAAACAAATATAAATATAAATAAACTAGACCTATGGTAAATAACTAAAAACTCTTTTTATATTTACTCCATAAACCTCTTTATATTAAATAAAAAAGACGTTTTATTTAGGTAAATCCTATGGGCCAAATAACATGGGACAAATTATTATTTATAGCAAGGGTCAATACCATAGGCCAAATAGCATATTTATAAAAGAGGTATGGTAAATAAATAAATATAAAATAGGTATAAAGAGGTAAGGTAAATAAGTAGAAATATATCTAATGGGATTAGAAATCAACATCTAATTATATACCAATCTTATGTGCCAAATACCATGGACCAAATAATTATTAATACCATGCAAAAAAAAAAAAAAATATCAACCCTAACATTAATATTAATATTATTATTTTAACTTTGGATTAATACAATATATATATATATATTAACTCTAGATATATATGGGAGGGAATAACAAAGCATATGATAGAGGTGAAGAAATAGGGGGAGTGACAAGGGAGAGATGGAAATAAGGAAAGGAGAGTGAAGGAATGAAGAGAGAGAGAAGGAGAGAGGATTGGAGGGTAGAGAGGGAGAGAGAGATAGATTGGGGGGGGAGGAAGAGGGAGGTAGGAGATAAAGGGAGAGAGAGGAAGGAAGAGATGAGGAGGAGAGAGGGAGGGATAGAGAGATGGAGTTGGAGGAGGAGGAGAGAGAGGGAAAAACAAATACATAGAGAGTGATAAGTGGAAAGAGATGGAGTGACAAGGGAGGTATGGATAGAATGTGTGTATTTTTATGGGTGAGATAAGGAGACATAGATGGAGTGATGGAGACGAGTGGGGAGATAAGGAGAGAGAAGGAGAAAGGGAGGGATATAGTAACATAGTTGGAGAGAGAGATAGAGTGATAGGGGAAGAGAGAGGATTAGAGAGAAAAGAGAGAGAGTGAGAGAGAGAGGATTGAATGGAAAATAAATAAAGAAAGAGAGAGTGGGGGGGGTAGATAGAGGGAGGAAGGATAGAAAGGGAGAGAGAGGAAGGACAAGAGATAGGACTTGAGAGAGAGGAAGAGAGTGATGGAGGAAGATAGAAGATTATAGCAGAGAGAGAGAGAGAGATAGATAGAGAGAGAGAGAGAGAGAGAGAGAGAGAGGGTGGTAGGAGATAAAGTGAGAGAGACGAAGGAAAATATAGGTGACTTGAAAGAGAGGAGGAGAGAGGGAGGGAGAGATAGGGAGGGATATAGAGATGGAGTTGGATGGGGAGAGAGGGAGGGAAGAATAAAGACGTAGAGAGTGAGTAGTGGAGAGGGAGGCTGACAAGGTAGATATGGAGAGAGAGTGTGTATGTTTGAGTGTGAGATAAGAGACAAACAAGGATAGATGGAGAGAATGGGGGAGATAAGGTGAGAGATAGGCATATAGTAACAAATTTGGAAGGTGAAGATAGAGAGAGAGAGAGGTGGGAGAGAAACGAAGAGAGAGAGTGAATAGAGGTAGGGAAAGAGAGACAGAGATGGATGGGAAGAGAGAGGGAGGTAATAATAAAGACATATGGAGTGAAATGTGGAGAGATAGAAAGAGAGGGAGTTATAAGGAAGATGGAGAGAGAGGGAGGTAAGAATAAAGACATAGAGTGAAAGGTGGAGAGAGAGACACAGAGGGACTGATAAGGAAGATGAAGAGAGAGGGAGAGAGGATAACAAGAAGGATGATAGAAGTGGGGGAGAGGGAGGGAAGTGGAAGATATAGAGAGGGGGCGAGGAGGAGGGAGTTATAAATAGATATATTTGAGAAAGAGAGTGCATAGTTTTTGTTTTATTTCACCGAGAGGTGCATTCTACAGTCGAGTATGACCCTACAACTGAGTATGACCCCGATGTGTCAGTATGTCAGAAGAAAAAATAAAAAACTAAAGAAAATAAAAAAAATAAAATATAAATAATGTCGGCATATACAATGAATTAAATAACCATATAAAAGAACAATTAAAAATTCATTAGAAATAAATTTAAACAATATAAATTTTAAATATTAAGAAGTTTATGAACACTAAAAAATGAGATATGGTTTATAAATATAAATATAAATAAACCAAAAGCATGGTAAAGAAATGAAACCTATTTTTATTCTTACTCACTAAGTATGGTAAATAAATAAAAATATAAATAAACTATATTTATGGTAAATAACTAAAAACTATTTTTATATTTACTCCATAAACCTCTTTATATTTATAGAAACTCAAAAAAGAGGTTTTCTTTAGGTGATGCCTTTGGGAAAAATAACGGGGGACAAATTATTATTAATACCATGAAAAAAGAAAAAAACATTATTAACCCTAACATTAATATTAAAATATTAATATTAATATTAATATTATTATTATAACTTTGCATTCATACAATATTAAATTTTTTATGTTATAATATATATTAATATGTCATGATATATATATTAACTCTAGATATATCTAGGAGGGAATAACAAAGACATATGATATATGTGGATATATAGGGGGAGTGACAAGGGAGCGATGGAGATAAACTGAAGAAGAGGGGAGAGGAGGAATGAAGAGAGAGAAAAGGAGAGGAGTGAGAAATGCGGAGAAGGGTGAGAGAGGGAGAGGGAGGCATAAAGATGGAGGTGGGAGAGAGAGAAGGAGAGAGGATTGGAGGGTAGAGAGAGAGATAGAAAGAGAGAGAGAGAGACATAAAGAAGGAGGAACAGAGAGGGAGGTAGAAGAGAAAGGGAGAGAGAGGAAGGATAAGAGGAGGAGGATAGAGGGAGGGATAGAGAGATGGATTTGGAGGGGGAGAGAGGGAGGGAGGAAGAAATACGTAGAGAGTGAGTGAGTGACAAGGGAGGTATGGATAGAATGTGTGTATTTTTAGGCATGATGTAAAGAGACATAGAAGGAGTGATGGATACAAGGGGGTGGAGAAGGAGATATAAGGAGAAAGGGAAGGATATAGTAACATAGTTGGAGAGAGAGATAGAGTGATGGGGAAGAGAGAGGATTGGAGGCAAGAGAGAAGGGGGGGGGATCAAGATGGGGAAAAATAAAGAAAAAGAGAGAGTTTGGGGGGGAGCTATATGGAAGCGGGAGAGAAAGGGAGAGGGAGGAAGGACGAGAGAGAGGACTTGAGAGAGAGGAAGACAGTTATGGGGGAAGAGAGATGATTCTGGTGGGAGAGAGAAAGAGAGAGGGAGTGAGTGATGGGGGAAGAGAAATGGTGGTAGGAGATAATGTGAGAGACGAAGGAAAAGTGAGTGGACTTGAAGGGGAGGAGGACAGAGGGAGGGAGAGATATGGAGGGATATAGAGATGGAGTTGGATGGGGAGAGAGGGAGGGAAGAAGAAAGACATAGAGAGTGAGTAGTGGAGAGAGATACATATTGACATGGTAAATATGGATAGAGAGTGTGTATGTTTGAGGGTGAGATAAGAGACCAAAAAGGAGATATGGATAGAAGGGGGGAGTGAAGGAGAGAAATAGGCATATAGTAACAAATTTGGAAGGTGAAGATAGAGAGAGAGAGAGGTGGGAGAGAACGGAAGAGAGAGAGTGAAGAGAGGTAGGGAAACAAAGATGGATATGCAGGGGGGAGAGAGGGAGGTAAGAATAAAGAAATAGAGAGTGAAATGTCGAGAGACAGAGAGAGAGGTAGTGATAACAAAAAAGGAGAGAGAGGGAGGTAATAATAAAGACACAGGGTGAAGGGTGGAGAGAGAGAGATGGAATGATAAGGAAGATGGAGAGAGAGGGAGAGACGATAGCAGTAGGGAAGAGAGATAGAAGTGGGGGAGAGGGAGAGAAGGGGAAGAGATAGAGAGGGGGAGAGGAGGAGGGAGTGATAGATATATATATTGGAGAAAGAGAGTCTATGTTTTGGGTTTGATATAGAGAGACATAGGGACATATATATATAGATGGAATTTGAAGAAAAAGAAGAGATACATGGAGACAAGGAGGGAGGGAGATATAGATATAGATGGAGGGGGGAAAGAGGGAAGAAAATTTCTTGCACTAGACACATTTATTTCAGTGTAAATGGTGATTTCTAATACTATTTTATTGCTTGCACTAGATGCATTGATTTCAGTGTATATGTTTATTTCTAATTATATTTGGTTACTTGCACTAGATGCATTGATTTAAAGGTATATGATTTCTAATGCTACTTTATTTCTTTCACTAAATGCATTGATTTCAGTGTAGATGGTGATTTCTAATCCTATTTGATTTCTTGCAATAGATTCATTAATTTCAATGTATATGATGACTTCTAATTATATTTGATTGCTTGCACTAGATGCGTTGATATTAATGTCGATGATTTCTAATCCTCTTTGATTGCTTGCAGTAAATGCATTGATTTAAGTGTAAATGGTGATTTCTAATCCTATTTTATTGTTTGCACTAGATGCATTGATTTAAGTGTAGATGTTGGTATCTAATATTATTTTCTCACTTGCACTAGATGCATTGATTTGAGTGTAGATTTTAATTTCTAATCCTATTTGATTACTTGCATTAGATGCTCTGATTTCAATGTAGATGTTGTTTTCTAACCTTATTTGATTTCTTGAATTAGATGCATCAATTCCAGTGTATATGTCGATTTTTGATTTGATGTAATTGGATGTATAGTGGTGCATTAATTTTAAATTCAATGGCTTAATTGTGTGCATTGATTTCAGTGTAAGAACAAAAAATTATTGATAATGTACATTGATTTTTTTGTTATAGTAAATTGAAATTAAACATATTAATATTGGAGATCAAGGGATAAAAGGTATGATGTTTACTACAATACCTCGAGATAAATATCTAAATGATTTATTATTCCAACTGTCCTTTTCATATAATCGATATGAAAACATGACAAAAATAAGAAGGGTGACAATAAGAATAGTAGAAAAAAATAGTTTGAGATTGATCACAATGAAGTATATTTGTAATTGAGTACATTCTTATTATTCACATTTTCTATCATTCAATATTATTACATTGTCACTTTGTATTCAAAAAAGAAAATCATCATTTTTCATCATTAAAGCTATTTTACAATATTTATCATCACAACAAACTGAGGTAATTAAGAAAATTTAAAATTAATATGACTCATTAAATCTGACACATATTTAGCATATTTAAAATGGTTATATTAATATTACATGTATTTACATATTATCGATAAAATTAATCATATGTTGCTCATATTATCGATAGATTTTCCTTGGCCGAACACGATTGAAACCAACCTAGATCCATTTAAATCTGGATTTATCAAGCACCAAGAGGAATCAAATCTCTCGAGGTTCAAACCTTTCCTCAGGTTTTGCACTCAAAAAGGAGGTTTTCACCTCGAGATATTTGATCCCTCTTGATGCTTGATAGATCCAGAGTTAAGATGGATCTAGGCTGATATAGAGAGACAAAGGGAGATAGAGATATAGATGGAAGGTGAAGAGAAAGAAGAGATACATGGAGACAATGAGGGAGGGGAAAATACATTAATATATATGGAGTGAGAGAGCATGTGTGTTTTGAGGGGTGAGATAAAGAGACAAAGAAGGAGAGTGTTGATCAGCGGTTGTCATTGATGTCAACCCAAGTAGCACAAGGGGCTAACCCAATATTGCATGGGAATTTTGACCTACCAAATTACTATATTCTGGTTCAATAATTCTTTTGATGGTTTCTACTTGTCGATATGTTTCCGTTGATATATGTCACACCACGTAATTCTTCACGGTTTGAGAGATATTCATGTTTAAAGTTTATACCCTTAGTTAGTGGGCTAAAATCCCATAGCGTTGTGTCATGGGTCATTGAAAAATCATAATTAATATTTTTTAAGCTCCTAAAATCCCTCCCACGTTCACTTGTTGAAGCCCCTCTCAACCTAAGCATTTATATAAATTGTGATCCTCATTTCCTCCTTATGCAAGTGATTTCACCATCTGAAACAGGTCATCGTGGCATGTTCGCTCTAAATTTGTTTCTACTAAGGTTTAGAAGCTGAAATTTTTATGAGGTGAAGCTGAAATCCTAAGGAAGCTGCTGTGAAAATTTTAGATCAAGGTGCACAATATTTTCGAAGATATGATCTGTGGAAGTCAGTGTTTTTGCAGACTCCTGAAATTTATCTCAAATAAGTGACCTTGGTAAAAGTATCATAACTCTCTCTCTGAGGCTTGGATTGGAATCACATAAATAGTGGCAGATAATGCATAGAATGTAGTTTTCACTCTATCAATTTCAGAGCCAAATGAAGAAACAGTGACATGTGGCATGCCGTACAAGTTCACTCTGCTAAAACAGTACATAATTAGGGCATTGGGAGATATTGGGTATAAGTCTCCCTTGAAGAATCCAAATTGGGTTAGAACTGTGGCATTGGAAATATGACTCAGAGGACTACTACAGGACCAAAAATCAAATATTGGGGACCTAAAATAATAGAGATATACCAGATTCAATATTGAGCTCCTAGAAGGAAAAGAAAAAGCTAGATCATGTGTTGTCAAGGGCTGCAAAGGACCAAAATTTTTAGGGAAGAAAAGCAAAGCAAGGTGCAACAGAGGGTAGAATGACAAGGGCATAAAAGAAGGTGCATAACAACAATAATAAGTTCATCACATGAAGTATTCAAGTGGGTAGCACTGCATATAATCATTGTAAAGGTATCATTGTACTAAGTCATTGTAAATACATTATTGTACAAATTGTACTAGTGTCTATCTACCAAGAGTTGAAGAGGCAGTGTTGGGTGGTCTAGGATCATCATTAGGTGGTTGTGTCATAGTTGGGGTTATGTTCTAGTGTGTCTTCTTCTTCTACATCATTTGATATCATTGTAAAGTGGACCATTTTCCCTGGTACAGGAGTCCATTATTCTTTTATTATTTTACAGGGTGGTAGGGCGGTGCTAGGGTGAGTTGTAGCTCATTGGGTGTTGGGGCATCCATTCAGTTGACTACTAAAGAATCTCAGGCATTGGAGCGTCCATCCAGTGCAAGCTAGAGAAGAATCATTTTCTAGATTCTAGGAAGTTGGAGCTTTATTTTCAATTGGAGTTGAATATTTAAGAATTATTAGAAAAGCATTAAGTGGTTTTTGTCCGAGAGTGGGTTTCCACCTTAAAAATTGTGTGCATTTGTGTTCCTCCTGTTTTCTGCTAGCATTGTACAAACACTGATAATAATTAAAGATTAACTACTGCTCTAATTGAAAGGAATACTAATTCAACCCCCCTTTCAGTATTTCCAATAGAGATATGGAGGGAGATATATATATATATGGAGGGGGGAGACAGGGAATAATATTTCTTTCTATAGATGCATTGATTTCAGTGCAAATGGTCATTTCTAATCCTATTTTATTTCTTGCACTAGATTCATTGATTTTAGTGTAGATGTTGATTTCTAATGATATTTGGTTACTTGGACTAGATGCATTGATTTCAATGTAGATGATTTCTAATCCTATTTGATTTATTGCACTAAATGCATTGATTTCAGTGTAGATGGTGATTTCTAATCCTATTTGATTTCTTGCACTAGATGCATTAATTTCAATGTAGATGTTGATTTCTAATTATATTTGATTGCTTGCACTAGATGCACAGATTTTAATGTAGATGATTTCTATTCCTATTTGATTACTTGCACTAAATGCATTGATTTTAGTTTAGATGGTGATTTCTAGACCTATTTTATTTCTTTCAATAGATGCATTGATTTTAGTGTAGATTTTGGTATCGAATCCTATTTGCTTAGTTGCACTAGATGCACTGATTCGAGTGTACATTTTGATTTTTAATCCTATTTTATTAATTGCATTAGATGGATTTATTTCAGTGTAGATGCTTTTTTCTAATATTATTTGATTTCTTGCATTAGATGCATTGATTTCAGTGTATATGTTGATTTTTGATTTAATATAATTGGATGTATGGTGCTGCATTAATTTTAAAGTCATTGGATTAATAATGTGCATTGATTTCAGTGTAAGCCCAAAAAATTATTGACAATGTACATTGATTTTTTTGTTATAGTAAATAAACCTATTAATATTGGAGAGCAAGAGAGACAAGGTATGATTTTACTACAACAACTCAAGCTAAATATTTAAATGGTTTATTATTCCAACTTTCCTTTTCATATAATCGATCTAAAAATATGACAAAACTAACAAGGGTGAAAATAAGAATAGTAGAAAAAAATAGTTTGAGATTTATCACAATGAAGACTATTTGCAATTGAGTGAATTCTTATTATTAACATTTTCTATCATTCAATATTATTTCATTGTCACTTTCCATTCAAATAAAAAATTCATCATTTTTCATCATTACAGTTATTTTACAATATTTATCGTCTCAACAAACTAAGGTAATTAAGAAAATTTAAAATTAAAATGACTCAATAAATCTCACACATATTTAGCATATTTAAAAATTTTATATTAATATTAGATGTATTTACATATTATTGATAAAATTAATCATATTTTTCTCATATTATTGATAGATTTTCCTTGGCCACATATGACTGAAACCAACCTAGATCCATCTTAACTCTGGATATATCAACTACCGAGAGGGATCAAATCTCTCGAGGTGAAAACCTTTCCTCAAGTTTTGCACTCAAAAAAGAGGTTTTCACCTCAATATCTTTGATCCCTCTTGGCGCTTGATAAATACAGAGTTAAGATGAATCTAGGCTGGTATAGAGGGACAAATGGAGATAGAGATATATATGGAAGGTGAAGAGAAAGAAGATATAGATGGAGAGAAGGAGGGATGGAAAAAGAGATTAATATATATGGAGTGAGAGAGCATGTGTGTTTGGTGGGGTGTGATAAAGAAATAAATAACAAAATATGGAGGGATATATAGATATAGATGGAGGGGGCAGAGAGGGAAGAACATTTCTTGCACTAGATGCATTGAAATCAGTGTAAATGGTGATTTATAATCCTATTTTATTGCTTGTACTAGATGCATTTATTTTATTGTAGATGTTGATTTCTAATGATATTTGGTTATGTCGACTAGATGCATTGATTTCAATGTAGATGATTTATAATCCTATTTTATTTCTTTCACTAAATGCATTGATTTGTGTGTAGATGGTGATTTCTAATCCTATTTGATTTCTTGCACTAGATTCATTAATTTCAATGTAGATGTTGATTTCTAATTATATTTTATTGCTTGCACTAGATGCATTGATTTTATTGTAGATTATTTCTAATCCTATTTGATTGCTTGCACTACATGCATTGATTTCAGTGTAGATGGTGATTTCTTATCCTATTTGATTGTTTGCACTAGATGCATTGATTTCAGTGTAGATGTTGGTATGTAATCCTATTTTTTTACTTGCACTAGATGCACTTATTTGAGTGTAGATTTTTATTTCTGATCCTATCTGATGTTGCATTAGATGCATTGATTTGAGCGTAGATGTTATTTTCTAATCTTATTTTATTTCTTTCATTAGACACATTGATTTCTGTGTATATATTGATTACCGATTTGATTTAATTTATGTCTGGTACTGCATTAATTTTAAAATAATTGGATTAATAGTGTGCATTGATTTCAGTGTAAGCACAAAACATTATTGACAATGTACACTAATTTTTTTCTGATAATAATTAAACCTATTAATATTGGAGAGCAAGGGAGACAAGGTATGATGTTTACTACAACAGCTCGAGATAAATATTTAAATGGTTTATGATTCCAACTGTCCTTTTCATATAATTGATATGAAAATATGACAAAACTAAAAAGGGTGACAATAAGAACAGTAGGGGGAAAGGAAGATGGAGGGCAAAAATGGAGCTCTTAACCCTAATCATGGCGGTGGGAGGTAAACCTTGGAACTCCTGAATTCGGTGCAGGTGAAGGATCAAAGGCTGTAGGGTCGAGACATACATATCGGGCTGTCAAGGTATGATAGACATTTGGGCACACCGCAATACCCCACGCCGTGTGTCAGAACATGAGCCAAGGAACGATCGTAACAGGGTTAAGGATGGAAGAGTATGTAGTTTACACCCATAATATTGCTACCAACTTGAGGAGAAAATGCACATTCATGGTTTTGAAGGTCTGTCGGAGGGGATTTTTAGCTGTTAATAGGAACATAAAACATGGTTAGAGAATAGTACTATGTAGACCTTGATCCCAAGCTTGAATATATTCTTGTGGTATGGGGTTACAAACTATCGGAGAAAAACCTCGAGAGGTATATTATGGTGATTAGTGAGCTGGGTCAAAGCACAGAGGTTCGGGGGAGGTCTGGGGCACATGGAACAAAATTGGGTTTTTAGAGGAAAGCATGCTTAGTACCTTGAACAATGATTGGAAGGCGGATAGCAGAACTAACCGGCATCAACATCCTAAAATTATTGGGACGATGGGAGAAGCAAATGTCGTGGTAGTTCATGTAATTACTCATTTTCATGGTGGCCCTAATAATCAGTTATTCTCGAGAGAGTTAGTGGACATTGTTACTAGTTGCAGGATACAAGGGAATGTGGGTTTGAAGGCTTTTTTGGAAGAAAGCCATTGCCAGCAGTATTTCGTCAGAGGTGTCTATTTGGATGCCCCTTTTGCTCACAAAAGTCTCTTTCAGTGGAAAGAGACCTGGCAGTTCAGGGAATTCCACCGTTTTCTGGGCTGTGAGGTGTTGGGAGCTTGGACAAAGGTGGGAAAGGGTATTTTTCAAAACATTACTCACAACCAAGAGCCAGTGATCGAATCTGTAGGTGGGATTCAACCCATAAGTTAAGCTGAGGAACATGAGAGGTGCTCAAGGACTCACAAAGAAGTGGAGGTGCATGTGGGCTGTAAGCGGTAAATCAGAAGGTCTAACTCCTCTAGAGAAACCCCATATTTTGGCTGAAGGGCTATCTAGGTCGCTCGATTCAGAAGGGAAAAATGCTCCCAAAACCCCGCGGGAGGGTGAGGAAGGAGGAAGGATTGGGGTTGCAGGAAATAAGAGAAAGAAAACTAAGTTGATCAGGAAGAAGGAGGAAAGCCCATGCTATGTGCTTGGGGTTGATATTCATATAGACGAGGTAATGGAAGCCGCCGAAGCAATTCTAGTAGGTCGTGTCAAAGGGAGGAAATTCATGGAAAAATAATTTCAAAATGGACCTCAAAAGTGTTATCAAAGGCTCTGGAGAGACAGGTCGAAGTCCACACCCTAGTTCGAGGGTGGTTTATGATCAAATTTTCAAAAAATGAATCATTGGAATGGGTGTTGTGGCGCAAATAGAATTTTGGGAAACAACCTATTATATTTAGGAAATGGACACTGTTGTTTGATGCAAAAAGGGGGAAAATTAAGGAAACCCTGGTGTGGGTTAAACTTTTGGGACTGCCTATCCTTTTATGGACTTAATCGGCTTTTAGATCTATTGGGAACTCTCTAGAGAAGTTCTTGGAGGTGGATACGTCTTACCTACAAACCATGGATAAGAGTGCAGCAAGTGTTCTATTTAGTTTTAACCCAAAAGAAGGACTAGCTGAGGAGATACATCTTAAGTAAAAGGACTTGAATTTTACACAGATGCTTGATTATGAACATATGCCCTTCCGATGCCACCGTTGTCACAAATATGGTCATCTGGCTAAGGATTTACCTTAAGGCCACCGAAGAATAAGGAAGAAAAATAGGGAGACCTGAATGCCAGTCGGGATTTAGGAAGTAGAGGAACTCAGAGAAGTCGAAGGGGAGCCGATGGAATGTTTGGAGGGAGAAAGTGGGAAACATCCATAGGAGGGACCTCAAGACATGCAGACAGAGTCAAGAAGCCCCATCACTTAATTTCATCAAGAGGAGCAGCCTATAATTCCCTCTGGTCCTCAAGATGTTGTGGCCTCGACACCTTAGTAGCAGGGGACGATCCTGTACCCTATCATCTCTCAATGCTCCACTTTGTTTACTACAAATTTTATCTTTCAAGGCCTAGTCCCTCCAGGCTTGTATTAATGGAATCTATTCATATGAACTCTATTACAAAGACCTTGGAAAATATCATAACCTCTATTCTTGAACTCCTCTTTGATCCTCCTAACATCCCGGGCCCTGAGCTTCCCCCCTCCTTGTCTTGCCCTCTGGAGCAACCTCATTATAACATTAGACCTAGGGTCAAGAAGCTTATACCTTAAAATGTGGTGGGAGGTCTCGAACCTCAGCCTCTCCCGGTGGGTCCAGGAAAGACTAGGGGTCGGAAATAAAACCTTTCCAAAGATCAGGTTAGGGAGAACATTGACATTGCTGATGGGAAACAAATTTCTTTTTCAGAGGTTCTTAGAGCAGCGCAGACCCCCTCCCTGGGTTATCGATGATCATTCTATCTTTCAACTACAGGGGTTTTTCTAATCAACCTAAAAAATTAACACTTAGGGCTTTAGTGAAGTCCTATGAGCCGGATGTCCTTATGCTTCAAGAGACTTTGGGGGCAGGGGAGAAAGTAGTTGGATATCTGTCCAAAATGTTCCCGGGTTGGTCCTTTCAGGCTTTGGATGCTCTAGGAAGGTTCGAGGGTCTAGTGATGGGCATAAAGTTCAGAAGATTGAAGGAAATTAACTCATGGGGAATGGACAATGTCTTAGCATTGGAAGTCTACTCCAATGAACTTTGCCATCCCCTCCTGATTCTAAATGTTTATGGCCCATGCTTCGATAGTGTCTCTTTCTAGAATAATTTTTTTGCCAAATCATGTCTGAAATATCTAAACCTTATTCTCAAAGGGGATCTTAATTTTTCTTTGGAGCTCTCTATAGCCTGGGGTCCTTCTACTTGAGCAAACCCTCTCACTGAATTTTTCCTGAAAAATATATTCACTTTACATCTGGTGGATGCCAACTTAATTAATCCAAGACCCACCTAGAGGAATAGAAGAGTTGGAGAGGA
Source organism: Pinus albicaulis (assembly GCA_034641835.2). Taxonomy (NCBI): domain Eukaryota; kingdom Viridiplantae; phylum Streptophyta; class Pinopsida; order Pinales; family Pinaceae; genus Pinus; species Pinus albicaulis. Next base: position 8,794 of record JAXQQM020067443.1, on the reverse strand, counting down.
TGGGGTGGCAAAAAAACTAGATCATTTTCTTCTAAATGAGGTGTTGGTAACCCGATTCTCGCTCTTCCGGCATTGGGTGGGGGAAGGGGGCATCTCTAACCATCTGACTATTCTCCTAGAAATCAAAGGTCCCCACAAAAAACTTGGAACCCCCTTCAAGTTCAACTCTTCATGGCTCAAGGACGATTCATTCAATCAACTGTTCAAAGATGCCTGGATGAAGGGGGACGAGGCTTAACATGGAATAAAGAGCATCCACTTCATGGAGAACCTTAAATATATGAAAAATGCCACTTTGGAGTGGGTGAGAGAAAAAATAGTTAGGGAGGAGGGAACCCTTCAGTTGATCAATGAGGAACTGGATCATATGGGAAAGCTAGAGGGTGTGGGCTATGAATCAAATGAAATGAGGGACATTATAAAGAGCTTAGAATCGGCCAGGAAAAAAATTTACTTGAAAATGAAGAAAGGTGTCGCCTAAAATGTAGGGAAATCTAGTTGTCAGGAGGGGACAATAATACTAGTTTCTTCCTGAATTATGTAAAAGGGTGCAAAAATGGAAACACCATCTACGGGACGTAATCAGAGGATGGGAGAACTACAAAATCCTTTGAGGAAATATCTAGCCTGGGATGCAACCACTTCATAACACTTTTCAAAGCCCCAACAGAGCCCTCAATAGCAGAAGTGATTAGAGTGCCTCAGTTCTTCCCCAAATATATTGAAGAGGAAGGAAATGATAGCATAATGGATCTGGTGAAAAAAGAGGAGGTGGAAGGCATCCTTAAGTCAATGCAGAAGGACAAAATACCTAGCCTAGATGTATGGTCGGTGGAATTACTTCAACATTTCTTCGAAACTTTAGGGGAGGATTTCCTTGGGGTGGTAGAATAATCAAGGATCACCAACAACATCCACCAACCCTCAATTCCACTTTCCTCACACTCATCCCCAAAAATGAGGACCCCATATCCTTTGAGGACTTCAGGCCTATCTTTCTTTGCACCTACATTTACAAAATTATTGCAAAGGTGATAGCCACTCGCATAAAGCCTTTCCTCTCAAAAAACATCTCTATGGAAAAATTTGGGTTTTTTCATGGAAGAAAAATTCAAGAGGTGGTAGGGGTGGCTGAAGAAACTCTACACAGCCTCAAGAGAAGCAGGAAGAAAGGAGCGATAGTGAAAATCAACCTATCTAAAGTATACGACCAAATTAGTTGGTTATACCTTCGGCTGCTCCTGACCCATCTAGGGTTCAGGAATGATTTCATAAACTGGGTGATGGGATGCATCAAAAATACTAGTATCGCCACTCTGATCAATGGGGATGCAACTCCTTTATTTCAAGTTAAGCGGGGTCATTGTCAGGGCTGTCCTTTATTGCTCCTTCTCTTCCTCCTTGCAGCAAAAGGCGTAATTCAGATGATCCATGATGAAAAAGGGAGAGGAGAATTGAAAGGAAATGAAGTGGATGTCAATCTATCCATTAATCATTTCCTATTTGTAGATGATATCCTTCTGTTCAACAGTAGAATCAGTGAAGACATCAGACGAATCAAATCAGTGATGGATCTCTTCCTCAAGGCTACAGGGCTGAGTATCAATAGTAAAAAATCCTCTATAACTATGGAAGGCTTTTCAAGGGAAGAAGTGGACAAAATCTTTGAAGTGCTTCCATTTGAAGTTGAATCATTTAATGATAGTTTCAAGTACCTGGGGTTCTATTTAAATCCTGACTCCTATAGAACTCAGGACTGGCACTGACTAATGGATAAAATCGAGACTAGAGTGAAGCACTGGAGCTTCAAATTGTTGTCTAGGGACAGGAGGCTTGTGCTGATAAAATATGTTGCACTGGATATTCCAGTGTATTGGGTTGATTTAACTTGGGTTTCGAAAGGTATACTCTAAAAAATAATCAATCTATGTAGCAGGCTTCTGTGGGTAGGATCAAAGGTAGAATCTATTATGTCATGGGTGGCGTGGGAGAAAGTGGTGAGACCTAAGACTTGGGGAGGATGGGGAATCAAGGAGATCTTGTCCTTCACCCCTTCTCTTGCAGCAAAGCTGGGCTGGAGACTTATCACCCTGGAGAATTTATGGACAACAATGATCAAGAGAAAATACATAGACCCTATGTTGATGGGATATTGGTTGCGCTTACCTGAAAAGAAGGTGAAAAATGCCTCGATTGTTTGGAAAGCCACACTGGCCTCTATCAGGATCATTGAACAAGGATTGTCTTGTCATGTTGGAAATGGTGAATAGGTCAGTCTTGGTCAGGACCCTTGGGTAGGATGAAATGGGATATTTTCACTCTCCCGATGCTTGATCATCTTGCTAGCAGAGGAATACACTATCTGAGTCATATTAATCAATTAGGCCAGTAAACCATTTGGGGACAAGAGTGGAAGTTAGGGGAGGACCTTCAACTTGAAGGTAGGTGGAGGGAATAATTTCAGGGATATATAAGTGAGCTACAAAGAACATATGTTCGCATTCAAGAGAGGCCGGATGCTCTGCGATGGGTACATTCCCCCACAAGATAGTATGCCCAAAAATTTGGATACAAATGGCTAATGGCTCAAAAAGGGTGGGCTGAGCCGGAGTGGTGGTACAAGCCAATGTGGGAACTCAAATGCCCAAAAAAATTGAGGCTCTTCTTCTAGTGTATTTTAAAAAACAAGGTACCTTCCTGGGATAATCTACAGAAAAGGAGCAAGATAGGGGTGGGTTGGTGCTCCTTGTGAAAAAACAATGAGGTATCCATTCAATACCTTTGCCTATCTTGCCCCTTTAACATTATTTTATGGAAAAAATATTTGAGACTTCTAAACCTCTCCCATTAATGGGAAGGTCCATCCATCCTGGGGGCTTGGAAAAAGTGGTGGAATGAAGCACCAAATAACTGGGTGAGAAATGTTCCGCTCATTATCTTGTGGGGTACTTGGATTTCAAAAAACTGGGTTATCTTTAAGGACACTTTTATTCCTATTTCTCTCCTAGCATCAGAATGGGCATCCATCTACGAACATATTCCTATCCCAAAGGAAACCCAGCCAATCAGGGTCATTAAGGAGGAAGAAATAAGGGGTGAAATTCCATGGGCCTATTTTGATGGGGCTTCGGACCCTTTGAACAGGTGTGGGGCAGGGCTCATTATCCATTTCCCTTCGAGAAAGACCTTCAAAGCCTCTATGGGGTTAGGAACAGGAAAAAACAACTTTGCCGAACTCCAATCTCTTAAATTGCTTCTTTATTGGCTTAATCAACTTGAATTGAGAGCAACCCAGATTTTCGGAGAATCCATGGTTTTTATTAAATGGTTTAATGGAACTCAAATATGCCACAATTATATTATGCTTCTCTTATTAGAAGAGGTTCCGAACTTGAAAGTTCATTTTAATCAAATATATTATTGTCACGTTTACGGGGAACGAAACATGGATGTAGACCTCCTATCTAAGGAGGGCATACAACAAGCTATGGGGTTCTCGGTAATCAAATAATTCAAAGGAGAATTGGTCCAGGTCTTGGATCGGCTTCCTTTTTCTCTCTAAATGATAAATCAATTAGTTTTTTTTTGTTTTTTTCGTGTTATACAAACTCTTGTTTAATGTTAATTCAGAGTTGCATATACTATACAACTCGCCTTTTATCTCTATTTTGGATTGTTTTCTTCATAAGAGGAGATCCGGGAGATAACAAAGGGTTTTTTTTCCATGTTTAAAAACTCTATACATTTGAAATAGTGTTTACTACTCAGATGTTTTTGTTGTGTAAATATCAGCAAAAGGCTTAGTTTTGACTCTTGTTTAGGGTTGTTTTTCCTTTAAAGGGAAGCCTGGGGGTCAACACAGGTGGTATTATCTTGAAAATCTTGTTAAAGGCTAGTGGAAATAGTGGCATTGTTTTCCTTATAGTTGCAAACTCTATGTTTTTTATTTCCTCTCTCACTAAAAGGAAAACATATAGTTTCTCGGAATGCCAAGGGCATATACTATGTAACCTTCTATAATCATAATAGAAAGTTCGATTTTTATTTTTCAGAAAAAGACAATAAGAACAGTAGAAAAAATAGTTTGAGATTGATCACAATGAAGGCTATTTCTAATTGAGTACATTCTTATTGTTCAAATTTTTTATCATTCAATACTATTACATTGTCACTATGCATTCAAAAAAAAATCATCAATTTGCATCATTAAAGTTATTTTACAATAATTATCATCTCAACAAGCTGAGGTAACTAAGAAAATTTAAAATTAAAATGACTCGATAAATCTGACACATACCAAGCATATTTAAAATGGTTATATTAATATTATATGTGTTTACATATAAATGATAAAATTAATCATATGTTTCTCATATTATCGATAGATTTTCCTTGGCCGCACACGACTGAAACCAACCTAGATCCATCTTTACTCTGAATCTATAAGGCATCGAGAGGGATGAAATCTCTCAAGTTGCAAACCTTTCCTCAAGTTTTGCACTCAAAAAAGAGGTTTTCACGTCGAGAGATTTCATCCCTCAAGACGCTTGATAGATCCAGAGTTAAGATCGATCTAGGCTGGTATAGAGAGATACAGGGAGATAGAGATATAGATGGAAGGTGAAGAGAACTAAGAGATATATGGATAGGATCAAGGAGGGATAAAGAGATTAATATGTATGGAGTGAGATATAGTGTGTGTTTGTCGGGGTGAGATAAAGAGACAAAGAGGGAAAGCTTGAGGGAGATATAGATATAGATGGAGGGGGGAGAGAGGGAAGAATATTTTTTGCACTAGATGCATTTATTTCAGTGAAAATGTTGATTCTAATCCTATTTTATTGCTTCCACTAGATGCATTTAGTTTAGTGTATATGTTGATTTCTAATGATATTTGGTTACCTAGACTACATGCATTGATTTAAATGTAGATGATTACGAATTCTATTTGATTTCTTGCACTGAATGGATTGATTTCAATGTAGATGGTGATTTCTAATCCTATTTATTTCTTGCACTAGATGCCTATATTTCAATATAGATGTTTATTTATAATTATATTTGATGGCTTGCACTGGATGCATCGATTTTAATGTAGATAATTTTTTATCCTATTTTATTGTTTGCACTAAATGCATTGATTTTAGTGTACATGTTGTTTTCTAATATTAATTGATTTCTTCCATTAGATGCATTGATTTCAATGTATATGTTGATTTTTTGTTTGATGTAATTGGATATATGGTACTGCATTAATTTTAAAGTCAATTGGTTAATAGTGTTCATTGATTTCAATGTATGCACAAAAAATATTGAAAATGTACATTGATTTTTTTGTTATAGTAATTAAACTTATTAATATTGGAGAGGAAGAGAGGCAAGGTATGATGTTTACTACAAAAAATCGAGCTAAATAGTTAAATGGTTTATGATTCCAACTTTCCTTTTCATATAATCGATATGAAAATATGACAAAACTAACAAGGGTGACAATAAGAACAGTAGAAAAAAATAGTTTGAGATTGATCACAATGAAGACTATTTGTAATTGAGTACATTCTTATTATTCACATTTTTTATCATTCAATATTATTACATTGTCACTTTTCATCCAAAAAAAAAATTCATCATTTTTCATCATTAAAGTTATTTTACAATATTGAGCATCTTAACAAACTAAGGTAATTAAAAAAATTTAAATTTAAAATGACTCGTTAAATCTGACACATATTTAGCATATTTAAAATGGTTATATACATATTAGATGTATTTACATATTATTGATAAAATTTATCATATGTTTCTCATATTATGAATAGATTTTCCTTGGCTGCACATGAGTGAAACCAACCTACATCCATCTTAACTCTGGATCTATCAAGCATTGAGATGGATCAAATCTCTCGAGATGCAAACATTTCCTCAAGTTTTGCACTCAAAAAATAGGTTTGCGCCTCGAGATATTTGATCCCCCTCAACACTTGATATATTTGGAGATAAGATGGATCTAGGTTGGTATAGAGAGACAGAGGGAGATATAGATATATATAGAAGTTAAACAAAAATAAGAGATAGAAGGAGAAATGGAGGGAGAGAGTATGTGTGTTTGGCGGGGTGAGATAAAGAGACAAATAAGGAGAGACGGAGGGAGATATAGATATATATGTAGGGGGGCGAGAGGGAAGAATATTTCTTGCACTAGATGGATTGATTTTAGTGTAAATGGTGATTTCTAATCCTATTTTATTGCTTGGACTAGATGCATTGATTTTAGTGTAGATGTTGATTTCTAATGATATTTGCTTACTTGGACTAGATGCATTCATTTCAATGTAGATGATTTCTAATCCTATTTGATTTCTTGCATTAAATGCATTGATTTCAGTGTATATGGTGATTTATAATCCTATTTTATTTCTTGCCCTAGATGCATTAGTTTCAATGTCGATGTTGATTTATAATTATATTTGATTGCTTGCACTAAATGCATTGATTTTAATGTAGATGATCTATAATCCTATTTGATTGCTTTCACTAAATGAATTGATTACAGTATAGATGGTAATTTCAAATCCTATTTGATTGCTTGCACTAAATGCATAGATTTCAATGTAGATATTGATATCTAATCCTATTTTCTTCCTTTCACTAGATGCATTGATTTGAGTGTAGATTTTGATTTCTAATCCTACTTCATTACTTGCATTAGATGAATTGATTTCAGTGTAGATGTTCTTTTCTAATATTATTTGATTTCTTGCATTAGATGCATTGATTTCAGTGTATATGCTGATTTCTGATTTGATGTAATTGGTGGTATGGTGGTGCATTAATTTTAAAGTCATTGGATTAATAGTGTGCATTGATTTCAGTGTAAGTATAAAACATTATTGACAATGTACATTGGTTTTTTTTTTTATAGCAATTAAACCTATTAATATTGGAGAGCAAGAGAGACAAGGTATGATTTTTACTACAACAACTTGAGTTAAATATTTAAATGGTTTATGATTCCAATTGTCCTTTTTATATAATCAATATCAAAATATGACAAAACTAAAAAGGGTGACAATAAGAAAAATAGAAAAAAATATTTTGAGATTGATCACAATGAAGACTATTTATAATTGAGTACATTCTTATTATTCACATTTTATATCATTCAATATTATTACAATGTCACTTTGCATTCAAAAAATTATTTCATCATTTTTCATGATTAAAGTTATTTTAAAATATTTATCATCTCAACAAAGTGAGGTAATTAAGCAAATTTAAAATTAAAATGACTAGATAAATGTGACACATATTTAGGATATTTAAAATGGTTATATTAATATTATATGTATTTAGATATTATTTATAAAATTAATCATATGTTTCTCATATTATCAATGTATTTTCATTGGCCACACACGACTGAAACAAGCCTAGATCCATCTTAACTTTGGATCTAACAAGCGCCGAGAGGGATCAAATATCTTGAGGTGCAAACATTTCCTCAAGTTTTGCACTAGAAAAAGAGGTTTGCACCTCAAGATATTTGATCCCTCTCCGCTCTTAATAGATCCAGAGTTAAGATGGATATAACCTGGTAGAGAGAGAGAGAGAGAGAGAGAGAGAGAGATCTAAGGTGAAGAGAAAGAAAAGATACATGGATACATGGATACAAGGAGGGAGAGACAAAGAGTAATATATATGGAGTGAGAGAGTGTGTGTGTTTGGTGGGGTGAGATAAAGAGACAAAGAAGGAGAGATGGAGGGAGGAGAGAGAGAAGAATTTTTCTAGCTCTAGATGCAATTATTTCATTGTAAATGGTGATTTCTAATCCTATTTTATTTCTTGCACTAGATGTATTGATTTTAGTGTAGATGTTTATTTCTAATGATATTTGGTTACTTGGACTAAATACATTGATTTTAATGTAGATGATTTCTAATCATATTTGATTTCTTGCATTACATGTATTAATTTCAATGTAGATATTGATTTCTAATTATCTTTGATTTCTTGAAGTAGATGCATTGGTTTTAAAATAGATTATTTCTAATCCTATTTTATTGCTTGCACTAAATCCATTGATTTCATTGTAGATGGTGATTTCTAATACTATTTTATTTCTTGCACTTGATGCATTGATTTCAATGTAGATGTTGGTATCTAATCCTATTTTGTTACTTGCACTAGATGAATTTATTTTAGTGTAGATTTTGATTTCTAATCCTATTTGATTACTTGCATTAGATTCATTGATTTCAGTGTGGATCTTGTTTTCTAATCTTATTTGATTTCCTGCATTAGATGCATTGATTTCAGTGTATATGTTGATTTCTGATTTGGTGTAATTGGTTGTATGGTGTTGCATTAATTTGAAATTCATTGGATTAATAGTGTGCATTGATTTCAGTGTAAGCACAAAAAATTGTTGCCAATGTACATTGATTTTTTGTTATGGTAATTAAACCTATTAATATTCGAGAGAAAGAGAGACAAGGTATGATGTTTACTACAACATCTCGAGATAAATATTTAAATGGTTTATGATTCCAATGTTGTGAAGCCAGCTCCAAAAATAGAAGAAAAGAGATATCAACGCCTTAGAAATAAGCCACTTCTAGGGGGAAACCTCCAATACATTACATGAATGAACAATTCTTGGATGATACAAATTACAATATCTCCTTTCTATATATAGTAGTCCATGGGGCCACAATGTGATCCTAGCCTACCTAACAATAATAATTTAAGGGCACAATAATAACAATATGAAGGCTACAGGGGTACAATAATAAC